>CM030359.1:318528224-318807869 GCA_017893485.1 Hemerocallis citrina
TTCATATTTAACAAACACAAACTTGTCATATTTCAAACAAAAGGGACTACCCTATTGAATGTCGTGTTGTGATTGTGCACTTAATCCTTAATGCAGTTATTTATGTTACATGACACTAATGCGCACGTGTTCGGATTCTATGCATCTCATACTACATAGGTTCGAGGGCAAGCCCTTAATCGTTCTTCATCTTTGTAGGGTTCAATCCCTCGCCATGACTTAATCTACTACTGTAACTACGGCAGTGTCTTAGATGATCTATGAGTGCAAGCACGTGTACAGAAACTGGAGGGGAATCCCACGTCATGTCACGACTCATCGTGAAGAACCTATGGACAATTCAGCCTCCTTCATGGCACACAATCCTCATGCAGTCACCAAACATCCCACAAGTGTCACCACAGGGACGGTACCCTGGAGCAGTATCCACGTCATGTCACGACGCATCGTGAAGAACCTGTGAAATACTCTCCGCCGCCACGGTACCCTGGAGCCGTATCCACGTCATGTCACGACTCATCGTGAAGAACCTGTGAAATACTCTCCGCTGCAAATCCGATGGCCCTCACTCGTGTTTTTCTCCTACTTTCATCACATCTCCACTATGTACTAATTATTAGAATCATGAACAAAATCAAAGCTCTAGAGTTAGCATCTCCACTAAACCGAACTTATCCATTCATTTCAACATGACCAACCTTGGTCTTTCTTTTCAATATTCATTTCAATTTCTTTCCAATTGCCGGGGGAGACTTAGCTACTCTTTCATTTCAATTCCAATTCACAAATTCTAACATAATCTGAGCATTCCCAGCTCATGAGTTCATTTTTCATTGCCTCAGCATATCATGATCTTAGCTTTCATATTCATGTAATTCTTCATTCAAAGGATGACTCATTTCATGTAAATTTCTCAATTCAAACTATGATTCATTTCATATAAATTCATACAGCAATAAAAAGAGTTCATCAACATCAATCATAAAGTTCACAATCTTCAAAATAGACAGAATAATGTTCTCTGACATATCTAAACACTCTGGACAGTCGACTTGGAGCTCTTCCAGTCGACTTGTTCAGTCAATTCCAGTTATTCATAACCACTCGGGAGAGTCGACTGCTGCACACGGCAGTCGGCTGTTCCGCAGTGTTCCACTTTCAATTATCAATCACAGGACAGTCGACTGTCGTTCAACACAGTCGCCTGTTTTGCGGAGTTCAATTATGTAATTTCTCAAGTTCTATACAGTCGACTGCTACACACATTCGGTCGACTGAACAGTTAAAAAGTCTCAAATTAAGGAATCACACATCATATTTTGTCACGCTATTCTTCAACAAGAATAATTCACATTTCATGGTTATCACATTGTTCTCAAAATGAGAAGTACTAACGAATATTCACAATTCATATTTTCATACATCTATAATGTCACTTCAATCTTTACTATACTAATCTTCCTCATTTTTAGTCCTTTTGCAAGGTATAATTTCCCAAAAATACACATATCAAAATCATAGTTCTGATCACACCTTTTATCCTCAAATCACATTTTATTTCATGCAACAATTCCCGAAATTATCTTTATAAAGTTTCATGTATTTTCAAAAATAGAACATTCGAGTTTGTAAAAATGCATCAGTACCAGTCGACTTATACTATAGTAAGTCGACTGTCCAGGGGAAAACATCCATGATTTTAAGTAAATAATTTAAGCAAGAAGTTGACTTATAAAAGCACCAGTCGACTTAAATGAGCATATAAGTCGACTTACAAGGTCCTAAGTCGACTTACCAGAACGTTTCTTTTCCGACATTTCTCAATAATTAATGCCACAAATCTCTTTATTAGCCAAGTTCACATTCATGGTTATAATTAATCCATAACAACTTAGATTTTTACTAATCCAATCACATACAATTGCATACTCACATCCCAATCAATTTATAGGTCAATTCTCCAATTAAGAGTGTACTCTTATTAATATTTTTCATGCATCATTCTCAATATAATGCTAGCATCATTTCTAATTAGAAATAAGGAAAATCAAACCCACTATCATTCATTCATTTTAACAAGCATTTCTACTTTAGAAATATGGAGAATTTTACCCACCTTGTATGGAGAGAACAAATACGATAGTAACTAAGTCCTTTGCAATGAGATGCACCTCCTCCTAGACGCTCGCACACACCTCCAAGCCCAAGCAAAACCGAAAGCTTCCCCTTGCACTAGCCGGCCTTCTTCTCCTTGTGAAAATGCAAGCAGTCCCACACAATTCTCTCAATCTTTTTAACTCACAACTATTACTAAATTAGACTATAGGTTTGGAAAGATATAATTTGCATAAGAATACTAGCCATGGGAGAGGGTATTTATACTAGAAATCAAGTAGAATGAAGGGCTAGGATTTACTAGTTGGTTGTAGGATGGAGGGCCAAGATTAGAGTAGGAGTTATAAAAACTACCCACAACTACATAACCACCTCCATGATCTCCATTCAAAATTTGGGTTTCCCTCCCAAAAGAATGCAACCGGCCAACTAGGAGAAGTGTGCATTGCACGTGTACGTGTAGTGCACGTGCATGCAACTAGGACTAAAAATTGTACATTTAATTTTGTATAAAAATAAAATAGTTTTTAAGTTGTCTTCTACATGACAAGTAAAATAAAAATAGATTAATCCATGGGCTTTATTTTGGGCCAAAATAGTTTTTTAAAAATAAAATACATTTTGGGCTTTAAGAAAAAAGGCTTTAAAATAAGGCTTTCTATTTATTTAAAGAAAGGCTTTTGTACAAAATAATTTGAGAACACATATTTAAATATTTATACACATCATAATAAAATAATTATAAGATTTAATTCAATCAAAATATTGCACGTGCACACTACGTGCAAAATAAAATAATTTTTCATTAAATGAAAAATCAGGGTATTACAGTTGGACACCCGTCTACGCTAAAGATTCTTTTTGGGCCGGCATGTTGAGTAGCCAACGGGTTGAGTCAGCACATTCTGCCCTGAAGCATCATACAGAAAAGAAATATTACTTGCATGAATTTGTCGTCATCTTTGACATTTTTTGGGAAGGCAAAGACACGATGAACTAAAAGAAAATCATCGTAACCGCGAGAAGAGACCGAAGTTGAAGAGTGAATGGGCTTTGGAGGCACAAATGGCGAAAACATACACTTCAAATTTTTTTTACAAATTCTGAGATGAAATTACAAAAAGCTTCATGTACAATGTGAGTTACGTTGGCGATCTTGAGACACCGGACAGTTCAACCTTCCATGTGATACTCTGTGGAGAATCAGAACTGGCTCGCCTTCTTCAATTATGCAAAATCAAAGGAATTATTACATGTGCATGTCACTTCTTCGACTTCGTTGGCATTCCTTGCAGGCATATTTTAGCCGCTCTTCGTTTCAACCATCACACTTCCCTTCCGGATGTATATATTAAAAGAAGATGGACCCGGGATGTGATGAGAAGAAGTTATACATCTGTTCCAACCGAACCCAATACCGAGAATTTTGCTTTTCAATATTGTGAGTTGAGCTACCATGCAAAATAGATTGTCAATCTCGATTGTTCCTCCAATAAAAGTTACAAATACACGTTGGAGAATTTGCAGAAGATCATTGACGGGGTTTCTTGGCTACAATCCGAATTGGGTGAACAACCAGAACAGGCTTCACAACCACATGACAGTGTAGAACCGGGAGGTAGTTCACAACCGCATGGTAGTGCACAACTTTATGATGAAGGGAGTGGACACATACCTACACACCAAAATTAAGGCCGATAAGAGAGCAACTCCGCATAAAAAAACCGAGATGGTGCCGAAGATGCGGCATTGTACAAATGAATCATGATTCAAGAAATTGTCTAACTTTATTTGAGGGGTAAGACTTGTACTTTATTTGTTTGTCCCTCTTTTAAATTTATTATACTTCATTTGTGGTAAATGAGTTTTTCACTAACTAAAACTTATCTTTGAATGAAAGCCAAACAATCCTCAAGAAGTAATTCCATCCGATGAAGAGAGTTCTGACGAGAGATATGATGATCCACTGTGAATTGAAATTTATTTAATGTAATGTTTTAGTATATTACAGATTGATGCCCATGTGGTTAATTACTTTTGGTTGTTAACTGTAAATGTTCTTGAGACTCAAGTGTTGTTGGTTTGTGTCGTTTGTTAATATTGTTGTTGTTGTTGTTGGGAGTTTGTAGCTGATGGGTTGTATATAATTTAGCTTCATTTTGGGGGTGACTCAATTGTATCAGCTATAGCTGCTGTTGTAGTTGTAGATATATATATATATATATATATATATATATATATATATATATATATATTTTAAACCTAGGCCGTTGTCCCAACAACGGCCTACGTTATTTGTTGAAATTTTTTGGACTTCAATAACTCTCTGTGTTTTTTGAGCATGAACACAGAGAGCAAGACCCTTAAGTTTTTAACCTTAAGCTGTTGCCTCCAACAACGGCATAAGTAATAGGACAAAAGTTGAAGTTTTTGGGGTGCTCTCTGACTTGGACAAGTTAAAAAGAGCAACAAGTCAGAGAGCAACACAATAATTTTTTTATACCTTAGGCCGTTGTCTCCAACAATGGCCTAGGTTGTAGGCAAAAAGTTGAAGTTTTTGGGGTGCTCTCTGACTTTGACAAGTTAAAAAGAGCAACAAGTCAGAGAGCAACACCCTATTTTACAAATACCTTAGGCCGTTGTCTCCAACAGTGGCCTAGGTAATAAGACAAAAGTTGAAGTTTTTAGGGTGCTCTCTGACTTGGACAAGTTAAAAAGAACAACAAGTCAAAGAGCAACACCCTATTTTACAAATACCTTAGGCCGTTGTCTCCAACAATGGCCTAGGTAATAGGACAAAAGTTAAAGTTTTTTGGGTGCTCTCTGACTTGGACAAGTTAAAACGAGCAACAAGTCAGAGAGCAACACAATAATTTTTTTATACCTTAGGCCGTTGTCTCCAGGTTGTAGGTAAAAAGTTGAAGTTTTTGGGGTGCTCTCTGACTTGGACAAGTTAAAAAGAGCAACAAGTCAGAGAGCAACACCCCTTTTATTTATAGCCTAGGCCATTGTCCCCAACAATGGCCTAGGTTATAGCTTAAAATTTGGAGTTTTTGCATTGCTCTCTGATTTGACCAACTTGAAAAGAGCGAAAAGTCAGAGAGCACCCCTTTATATGAATACCTTAGGCCGTTGTCTCCAACAATGGCCTAGGTTTGAAGTTTTATGCTTTTTACAATTTTCTCTTCACTCTTTACGTACAGTCTCTGTGGAACTTTATACCAAAGACAGATGATCTGTACTTGTATATCGTTTAGTTATATTTTTTTATTGGCCCATTTTTTTCCACCTTAGTAACCAATATAAAATTATGGTGGTTAAATATTTACAAAAAATACTATAAAATAAAACATAATCATTTAATTTGTAAAAAAAAATTTCTTAAACATATTCTAACCCCTATTAGATGTAAATTCTTCTGCAAAACATACACCTATCTGGTTATTGGTGAGTGTAGGGTTTCAACCCAAGTAGTAACATCTAGGTTGTATAAGGTTAGGGTTAGGGTTATGGGTTTTTTGTTTTTTCGTTTTTTACAACTTTCTCTTAACTCTTTACGAACAGTATCTCTGGAACTATATATCAAAGACAGATGATCTATGCTTCTATATCGTTTATATTTTTTTATTACTTTCCAATTTCCCCCCTATCTAACCAATATAAAATTATCAAGGTTATATGTTTAAAAATAATTCCAAAAAATAAAAGGATGAAGGTTATATAAGGTTAGGGTTAGTGTTAACGGGGGTTAGGGGTAGGGTTAGGGTAAGCTAGGGTTATGGCAGGGTTAAGGGTTATTGGTTGATTAAGAAAAATAAAATCAGCACTGTATCTTCCTGCAAACCAAAAACCCACCATACCAATGAAAACCTACCTACCCTAATCAAAAATAATAATTTTTTTATTTTTTTTTAAAAAAATTAAAAATTCACCAGTTTATATACATTCTCTTCAAATTCGAAAGAACCATATTGCTTCCCCTTTTGAGTCACAGCAATCACGTCCCCAATGGGTTTTGCACCTTCCCATTCTTTCTCGGCGCTCGACCTCTGCTTTTCTTCTTCATCCTCAGCATCAACTGACATTAGGCTCGCATCTTGATGTTGATCATCTTCGTCGTCGTCGCTGATATTGTGCGAAAGTCGACGTCTTTTCTCCTCAAATAAGGCTCAAAGTGGAAGTGTAAAGACTCTTTGTGTTTTTGGTTTCTGTATTTGGAGTGGAAATGAAATGAATAGTCGTGTCAGAAATATAAGACTTAATCTCTTTCCTTATTGGGTTATACATGTGGGGATCTACATGTGGTGCCCACTTTGTAATGACAAATTTAGTAGTAGGCAAGTTATGGACATGTGGTTTTTCCTATATTGAATCTGATGACTCTCCGCTCTACAGCGCACTGAATCTCTTCCTTTATTGGGTTATACATGTGGAGATCTACATGTGGTGCCCACTTTGTAATAACAAACGTATAAAGTAGGCAAGTTATGTACATGTGGGTTTCTACATGTGGTTTTTCCCATATTGGATTTGTTGTACATGTGGGTTTCTAGACGTGGTGCCCACTTTGTACAGTCTCCAATCTATCCGAATGAAGGGGAAACTATGAAGAGAAAAAGAGCAAGGACCGATGATGCTATATGAAGTGATAAACCTCCAATCTGAAGTAAATATATAGCTATTTCTTTGGTCTTTAACCTTGTTGGGCTATACATGTGGGGATCTACATGTGGTTTTTCCCATATATGATCTACATGTGGGGATCGACATGTGGTTTTTCTCATACATGTGGGGATCTACATATGAATATAAGCAAGTTATGTACTTTAGGTTTTTCCCATATTGGACTTGTTCTACATGTGGGTTTTTACATGTGATGCCCACTTTGAAGAGTCTCCAATAATAGTAGGCAAAGTTATCCTAAACAAAATGAACACTCCATTCCTCGACATAGATTTAATATCTATATGTGGTGCAACTTTTGGAATCCATGAGTTGATAAAACTCCATTCTATTCTCATTCACATGATCCTTGTTTTACTGCACTTTGTACTTGTCACAGATTTTGCATATATTGGCGGGGGTTAGGGTGAGCAGGGGTTAAGGGTAGGATTAGGGTTATTGTAGGGTTAGGAGTGTAGGGTTAGGGTTAAGGTTAGTGGTTATAAAAACATTCCAATTTTCAAATCCATCTGAATCTTTTCCCTTATTGGGTTATACATGTGGGGATCTACATGTGGTGCCCACTTTGTAATAACAAATGTAATAATAAGCAAGTTATGTACTTTTGGTTTTTTCCATATTGAACTTGTTCTACATGTGGGTTTCTACATGTGATGCCCACTCTGAAGAGTCTCCAATAATAGTAGGCAAAGTTATCCTAAATAAAATGAACACTCCATTCCTTGACATAGACTTAATATCTACATGTGGTCCAACTTATGGAATCCATGAGTTGATAAAACTCCATTCCATTGTCATTCACATGATCCTTGTAATACTGCTCTTTGTACTTGTCACAGATTTTGTATATATATTGGTCACAAAGAGCATTATAACAACTAACCCTAACCCTAACCCATAACCCTACTCTCCTAACCCTACACTAACCCATAACCATACCCTACATATCATATTTTATTGATTTTTACGAATCAAAATATCATTTTTTTTAAAAATAATTTTTTGATTCGTTTGACCTTAACGATTTTATATTGGTTAGTTAGGTGGCTACGAATGGAAATAAATAGAAAATATAAACAAAAAAACATTCATATGAATGTCTATTTTCTAGAGTTCAGGAGACAATGTTCGTAAAGAGTGGAGAGACAGTTGTAAAAAACATAAAAAACATAACCCTAACCCTATCCTTAAACAACCTACAAGTTACTACTTGGGTTGAAGGTGAGTATTCCTGCCAACGGGAAAATGCAGGCGGTTATGCAGAAGGGGATCTACAAAAAATTATCATAAAATAAAAGATGATCTTTTCATTCTTTGCAAATCAATTTTTTATATATATTTTTACCCATAATATGTAATTTCTTCTCGAATGAGTATACCTATCCAGTTTAACATCTAACCATTAACCATACCCCCTTAGTGGTATCATCTAGGTTGTTTGCGATTCTGTTTTCCCTCTATTTTTCAGTAATTCTGAATGTTCTGAGTGGCACTTACTGAAAAGAGTTTAATGCTCCATTCATAACACAAACGACGGTTTATATATTGGTCATAAAGAGATAGAACTTAAATATCTTCTACAATAACCCTAACCCAACTTCTACAATATATGTAAGAAATTGTTTATAATAAATGAAAAGATCATGTTTTATTTTCTGGTATTTTTTGTAAACATCTAACCATCATGATTTTATATTGGTTGGTTAGGTGGGAAAAATTGGAAATTAAAAAAAAATATAAACGTTATACAAGCACAGTGGTATAAAGTTCCATAGAGACTGTTCGTACAGAGTGAAGAGAAAGTTGTAAAAAGCATAACACTTCAAACCTAGGTCGTTGTTGGAGACAACGGCCTAAGGTATTAATATATTGTAGGTGTTCTCTGACTGTTTGATCTTTTCAGGTTGGTCAAGTTAGACAGCAACGCAAAAACTTCATATTTTTAGCTTGTTGGAGTTACCCTACACTCCTAACCCTACAATAACCCTAACCCTAACCCTAACCCTAACCCCAGCTTACCCTAACCCTACCCCTAACACCCGTTAACACTAACCCTATTAATACACTAACCCTAACCCTAACCCTACAATAACCCTTATTACTTGGGTTGAAACCAACACTCAACAGTAACCGGATAGATGTACGCATTGCAGAAGAATTTACATATTAGGGATAAGAATATATTTAAAAAATTGATTTTTACAAATGATAAGATCAAATTTTATTTTTGGAATTATTTTTAAACATATAAACTGTATCATTTTACATTGGTTAGATAGGTGGAAAAAATTGGACCGTAATAAAAAATATAAACGATATACAAGCATAGATCATCTGTCTTTGGTATATAGTTGCAGAGACACTGTTCATAAAGAGTTAAGAGAAAGTTGTAAAAAGCAAAAAATCCAAATGTTTAGCTATAACCTAGGCCGTTGTTGGGAGCAACGGCCCAAGTTGTAAAAAAAATAAGGGTTTTGCTCTCTAACTTGTTGCTCTTTTTAACTCCAACAAGTCAGAGAGCGACCCAAAAACTTCAAATCTTGGCCTTTTACCTAGGCCGTTGTTGGGGTCTTGCTCTTTAACTTGTTGCTATTTTAAACTCCAACAAGTCAAAGAACACTCCAAATTATTCAACTTGTGGCCTATTACCTAGGCCGTTGTTGGAGACAACGGCCTAAGGCATCATAAATATAGGGTATTGCTCTCTGACTTGTTGCTTTTTTTAACTCCAACAAGTCAGAGAGCACCCCAAATTATGCAACTTTTGGCCTACTACCTAGGTCATTGTTGGAGGCAACGGCCTAAGGTATAAAAAATATGGGGTCTTGCTCTCTGACTTGTTGCTATTTTTAACTCCAACAAGTCAGAGAGCACCCCAAATTGTGTAACTTTTGGCCTACTACCTAGGCCGTTGTTAGAGGCAATGGCCTAAGGTATAAAAAATATGGGGTCTTGCTCTCTGACTTGTTGCTGTTTTTAACTCCAACAAGTCAGAGAGCACCCCAAATTGTGCAACTTTTGGCCTACTACCTAGGCCGTTGTTGGAGGCAGCAGCCTAAGGTATAAAAAATATGGGGTCTTGCTCTCTGACTTCTTGCTGTTTTTAACTCCAACAAGTCAGAGAGCACCCTAAATTGTGTAACTTTTGGCCTACTACCTAGGCTGTTGTTGGAGGCAACGGCCTAAGGTATAAAAAATATGGGGTCCTGCTCTCTGACTTGTTGCTGTTTTTAACTCCAACAAGTCAGAGAGCACCCCAAATTGTTCAACTTCTGGCCTATTACCTAGGCCGTTGTCTCCAACAACGGCCTAAGGTATACAAAATATAGGGGTCTTGCTCTCTGTCTTCATGCTCCAAAACACAAAGAGTTATTGATGAAAATAAACATTTCAACAACTCTCCGTATTTAAAACACAGAGAGTTTTAATACATACATACATATATATATATATATATATATATATATATATATATATATATATATATATATATATATACAACTCGACACAGCAGCTACAGCTGCTACACTTGAATTTTTCCCAAAATGCAAACACTTTCCCATCACCTACACTCTCCAGCTAAATTTCTACGTACGGCCACCAAAATCACCAACGTACGAATCAAACTAGCAATAAATATCAACAACATCAACAACACTTAAACTTACAAACAACAATTACCACATATTAAGTTACAACAGGGAAAAAACAAAAAATGAATAAAATACTACAACAAACAAATTGTATACGGTATTAGCTAAGAACCGGGCGTGTATGGTTGTGGTGCTCGCCTCTTCCGAGCAGGATTTCGTCACCGGAGCGGGGATGAAGCCTCAGGGATTTCTTCTTCTCCTCCCTCCTCTTATACGTATCCAACAACCCCCTCTTCATTCTCATCTTGTTGCTCTTGTTCTTGAGATGGAGGTGAAGATGTAGCTTGTTATTCTCTGAGTCCACGTTTCCGTTGTTGCCCCATCACCGCAGCTGGCCTACCCCTCACGCTCTTACGTCGCCCTCTCGATGACCTTAATGCTCTATCCAAACGTTCAGCCTCTTCCAAAACATCCAAATTGGTACGGCATGAAGAGAGCATCCTCTAAGCGAACCTCTTCATAGCCGTGCCCGCATTACTCTTGATTACGTCCGTGCATTCTTTTTCCATGTCCATCGTATTATCAATCTAAATAGAAAACCCCAAAAAAAAAATAATTATACAGATTCGGAAAAGTAAACAATTTAATAACTTTAAATATAACAAACATTCAACCAAATTTGAAGATTATACTTACCACTGTACGTATAGCTGAGGCCTTCGGTTGGAACATGGGTAGTGAACTGGAATAGGCAGGTGGTGGTTCAATCTCCCTCTCCTCAATTACTCGTTGAATACCAGCAGGTAGTTCTGTATCGGGAGAGATGTACAAACGTGTATATGATCTGAACCATTGCATGTACTTCCCTTGCTCTCTGCCATCGTACTCTGTAACATCCTCAATTACAAGTTCAAACCGTCGCTCGTTCCATTCTGCAACATGAACACGATGGAAATCTGTCCAATCATGAGTAGGCATGCGACCGGTACCTCTCACGGCATATAACTCATGGTCTATAGGTTTGCACAGCTTGGGGGACTATCTTGTTCAAGACCGAACTGCCGAAGGACTCTCTCCGGCCGCGGATGCTCCACTATACCAAAGTTGATGAGTGGAGCCGTCGTCATCCATAACTGCAACCCGGTCGTGCACATCGGTGGTAGTCTTCCCACCCACTCGGGTGTATACGGCACCCAAATTACGAACTCTTCTCGTAGTTGGTCGAGCTCGTCTCTGTAGTACGTTAGTACACCTTTTGGGTTGTCTTTGTAACTCCGATTACCTGCCCAATATACCCCTAAGGGTGCTAACATATAAGGATTTTCTGGTTCGGCCATCCAACCGTCCACCGGTCTCCTAATTTGGGGACGACCCAAGTGCAGTCACTCCCATGACCAAATCTGTAACAAAACCATCGGACCGGTCATCTCAGTCCCATCTAGCGCTACAGAACACAATGACCTATATAGTGTTGCCAACGTGCAACTTCCTCAGCTGTACCGGCCAACTAAGCCTAGGTCGGCGAGCAATCGTAGATACATGAGGTGCACCGTATCCCCGGATGAGTTAGGCAAGAGAACCCCTCCGAGCACCGTTAGAATGTAACCTCTGGTGTAGGACTGTACATAGTGGTCGGACGATGCATCGGTCAACGTCCCATCAAAACGTCCCTTCAACCAAGATAGTCGGATTGACTGTCCGACAAAAACATCCTTATTTTCTGTAGCCTCCTCATCAAACTCTGTACCGAGGAGTTCATTACATAGCTCTATTTTATCAAAGTTTATATTACCCCTCACGACCAACCCATCTATTGGAAGACCTGAGATCATCGCTATATCCTGTAGCGTCACCGTCATCTCTCCGACCGGTAGATGGAAGGTGTGCGACTCTGGCCTCTATCGCTCCACGAGTGCTGAGAGAAGTGCTCGGTCGAGTTTAACCTGACCCATCATGTTGATTCCGTAAAAATCGGCCGCAACTAGGTACTCGACAATATGTGGGTGCACCTTCATGGTCTCGTGGGTGCGGAAATTATACCTCCGCGTCATCCCCACCCCACACTGCTGCGGATCTGTGGCGGTCTTGTAAGGTCAGTTTACCGGGATATATTGGTCCTGGACCACGACGTGGTGCCATCGAAGACGATGCACCAACCTATATGAACCCAAAAACACAATTATTATTAGTGTACTAATAATATCACTAAATACAAAATGCACAATACAAATTAATAGTTCTCTTACTTCTGTGGAATGTTCCCCCAGAGCATCCCTATAAGTCCTTCTGGTTCTCCTTATTCTAGCCATTTCTCTGTAAGAAAGTTTGCATATATAAAATAAATTATTCACCAAAAATTAGCAAACACAACCCAACGAGATGCAAAAATTTTAAAAGTTCGCTTATACGCGTCAAAACAACAAAAACGACATGCAAAAATTCTAAAATTTGGCACACCAAACACAAGCCAACGCAACTTGTAGAAGTGCGTTCCGACCCACTGTTTGAAAGATACGGCCGTGTATCGCTTTCACACTTGAAAAAAGAGCGGCAAGGGATACATTGACGTATCTCGCAAACCGTGGTTCGGAACTCGCAAATACAAGTTGCGTTGGATTGTGAATGGTTAGCCCAACCTACTAGCACAGTTTCAAATTTTTTGGACTTCATTTATGCATTTTTCTATTGAGACCGTACTAAAAAAGTTCGGAGGTATATTGAAGTTTTTTCATATATGCGTCAAAACAACACAAACGATATACAAAAATTCCAAAATTAGGCCGTCATGTTTGGCACACTAAATACAAGCCAACGCAACTTGTAGAAGCGAGTTCCGACCCACGGTTTGAAAGATACGGTCGTATATCGCTTGCACTCTTGAAAAAAGAGCGGTAAGCGATACATTGACGTATCTTGCAAACCGTGGGTCGGAACTCGCAAATACAAGTTGCGTTGGGTTGTGAATGGTTAGCCCAACCTACTCGCACGGTTTCGTATTTTTTGGACTTCATTTAAGCATTTTTCTATTGACAACGTACTAAAAAAGTTCTGAGGTTGATTGAAGTTTTTTCATATACGCGTCAAAAAAACACAAACGAGATGGAAAAATTCCTAAATTGGGCCGTCAAGTCTAGCACACCAAACACAAGCCAACGGAGCTTGCAGAGGTCAGTTTTGACTCTCGGTTTGAAAGAAAAGGCCGTGTATCGGTTTATATCCATTTTATTGAATAAAAGTGATAAACGGACGTATCTTGCAAACCGTAAGACGGAAATCACCTCTACAAGTTCCGTTACCTTCTACGCGATGAGTCTGACCTACTCGTAAAATTTGGAAATTTTTGGATCTCGTTTGTTTCCTTTTCCCATATTCCACAACTACAACTAACTCTACATCTACAAAAATGTCAACAAAATATATACAACATACATGATCCGAGCTAATTGTATACTCTCTAAATTATAGACAACTACGCATAATACAAAAAATCAAACTCAAAAATTGAAAAAAAAAATCAATAAATTAACATAGTTCATTATAGTTGATATGGCTAAAAATGGGGTTAAATTGGAACCATTCAAAGTGGGCACGAATCTCAAAGTCCCAGGGGCAAGATGGTAATCTCGCCTACAGACGGGTCCGAATTGGGAACCGGGTCCCTCCTCCTGGACCTGCTAACCCATGAACAGATCTGACTAGTTGAGAGCGGGTCTCAACCCGCTAGGAACCAGTCCAACAGGATAAGAACAAATCCTAGTTTGTCCCTATCTTATAGGGATGGTTGTAACGAACCCCAACCAGCCACACCGGGAAGTAGGGATCTACTCTCATCCTGAAAAGGATCCCCATGGCGACTATATATCCCCCCTGACCTCCTACTATTAAAGGTGATCACACTTTGCACACTTGAGCTTTTTCTCTTGTCTTTTTCTATGTATGGACTTGATCGTCGGAGGGTTCGTCGTCGGGATCCATCCCGGTGTCTCGAACGTTGGTACAGGTTTCGAGGGAGCATCAAGGAGCCAACAAATTAGCAAGGAAGAAGAAGGGGTCGATCTTTGTGAGTTCCTTACGAACCTACAAATCTCATATATTGCCCCCACACCCGAATTCAGCGGTAACAGATTGGCACCGTCTGTGGGAAACTTCACTCGACAATCAATCTCGTCTTCCTCCTTCGACCCACGTAACTCCCAGCCATGCCTCCCAAGAAGAGACCCGCAAACTCCAACCGAAGGACAACCTCCTCTCACCCTCCTCCTCTTCCTGCGCAGGGGGATCTCCCTCCTCCCAACCAACCAACCCAGCAGCTCGATCCTCGGACTCCGCAGTCCGTCCAGTAGCCTTCGGGGCCCCAGGCTGCAGTGGGGGAACCCTCTCGACGGAGTCACCACAAGCAACCTGTCCATCAGGTTCGAGTCTCATCCACAATGCCGACACAGACTCCATGGCCTCCTATACTCCCCCCACTTCAAAGGATCTGCAAAACATGATCAACAATCGACAGACCGAGCATGGACCCGATCTCCGTACCCATCTGGAGGAGAGGCGAGCCCGAGGGTCGAACCCTCACCACGAGCAGGCCAGGGACCCCTCACCACCCCGATCCAATCGAGGAGGGTCCAACTCTCCCCGTGGACGAAGAGAGTCGCCCCAACATTGCCCAAGACGGAGTCGTTCCCTGGCAGGTCACCATGCACCTCGGGACCATCATGGGAAGGAGGCCCCGTCACAAGGGCAGAATTCCAGCAATTTTAGGAGGCAGTCCTCCAGGCTCTCAACGCTGCCCCCAACAACGGCCGTAGGGCTCCCAGTCCTCCACCAGCTCCTCACCATCCTCGCCGATCCTGCAGTCCTCATCTAGCTCCTCACAATCCTCACCGCTCTCGAAGTCCTAGGCAGGCTGCGAGCCATCGCCGTCCCTCTCCCGATCACCACCGCCGCTCTTGTAGTCCACGCCCTACCCCAAGTCACCCTCGTCTCTCAGTCAGTCCACCTCCTACTCTACGCCATCACCGGTGCAGCCCCAGCCCTCCTCAACATGAGAACGAGTACCGGGGTTCGGCCAGACAGGACCAAAGGGAAGACTCGGTCTACCGCAGTCTCCACGAGATGGAGAAGTGCCTCGGCCAGCTCGACCGAGACGAGGGGCGATTTACAAGAGACCTTCGTCCAAGCAGGCCCCCATTCTCCCGTACTATTATGGAGGCTCCAATTCCCGACAACGTCAAGCCTCCACATTTCGAGACCTATACCGGGTAGTCGGACCCTGCAGATGACATTAAGAGTTTTAAAACTCTCATGATGATCCGCCATGCATCCGACTTCCTCCTTTGCAAGACCTTCCCGGCCACACTCAAGTGGCCGGCTCGGGAATGGTACTCTCGGCTTGCACCGGCATCTATCTTCTCCTTCGACCAGTTCGAAGGTCTTTTCCTCATGCATTTCGTGAGCAGTCGGCACGTCGAGAAGACAAGCGACACTCTATTGTTCCTCAGCCAAAAGAAGGGCAAACGACTAAGGGATTATGTCAAACGCTTCACTGCCGAGGCTAGGTCCATTGCTTCTTTGAAACCCTCGGTCGCCACCATCGCTTTCCAGTCCAACGTCCTCAATGCTGACCTCAGGGCATCCCTCGCCAAGAAGCCCCCTCGGAACTTCTTAGAGCTCCTACTTCGGAGCGAGAAGTACATCCGAGCGGAAGAAGCCGTCCGCCGTCCCACCTTCGAGGCATTATCTTCCGGGAACAAGCAGAAGGGTGCAGAAGAAGAAGGAGCTAAGAAGCTCCAAAAGGATAATAGGGGTCAGCGGCGTCCTCCTCCTCGGTTCGAGAAATTCACTCCGCTTAACGCGAGTGTGTCCGCCATCCTCATGGAGATAGGGAACGATGGCCTCCTACTGCCTCCCCCAAGGATGAACACCCCGATAAAGAAGAGGGACCAGAGTAAGTGGTGCCGTTTCCATGGGGACCACGGGCACGATACAGACGAATGTCGGGCCTTGAAGGATGAAATCGAGGCCCTCATTCAGAGAGGACAACTCATCCGGTTCGTAAAAAGAGACCGAGCCGATCCGCCCCTACCTCCTCAGGGGGCTAACCGGCGAAACGAGCAGCGCACAGAGACTTCGGAGGCCGAAGTAGAGGGCATCTTGCACCTGATACACGGGGGCCCAATGGGGGGAGATTCCAACTCCTCCCGAAAAGCCTTTGTAAGGGAGGTCAACTCTGTGCAGAGCCATCCTCCCCCAAAGGGCCTCGGAGTCCCAGTGACGTTCTCCGATAGGGACCTGGAGGGCGTCCGCACGTCCCACTGCGATGCCTTTGTAATCAATCTTCGCATGGCAAACTTCGAAGTTCATTGCGTCTTGGTAGATAACGACAGCTCCGTCAACATCCTTTTCTTGGAGGCCTTCAAAGGCCTCCCGCTGTCCAGGGACCGGCTCAAGCTCGCGGGCTACACTCTCCACGGGTTCACAGGGGTCCTGGTTACGGTTGAAGGAATTATAACCCTCGACGTAACGGCTGGAAAGGCCCCGACAACTCGTACGGAGCAAATGGGCTTCATGATGGTCGACGTCAAGGCCACCTATAATGTTATCCTGAGTAGACCAGGTTTGGCCACGCTTCAAGCCATCCCTTCAGCCTACCATATGAAGATGAAGTTCCCCACCCCCTCAGGAGTGGGAGAAGTAAGGGGAAGCTAAGAAGCAGCTCGGAAGTGCTACATGACCTCGATGGGGGGTCCGGTTCTCTCCTTGGAAGCGCTCAAACTTCCTCGGGAAGGAGGCCAAACTATCTCCAAGCCCGTCGACGAGTTGGAAGAAGTGGCATTCTCCGAAGAAGACACCACTAAGACGTTCCACGTCAACAAAGCTCTCTCCCCTCCATAAAGCAAGATATCTCCCGGTGCATACGGGAGAATCGCGGCCTCTTTGCATGGACTACAGCAGACATGTCCGGGATCTCAGAAGAACTCTCAATGTACCGTTTGAGCGTCACCCCTGGGGTCAAGCCTGTCTAGCAGAAGAGGCAAAAGTTTGCCCCTGAGAGGCAACTGGCGATCAAGGAGGAGGTTGAGAAACTCCTCAATGCCCGCTTTATTTAGGAGGTGAACTACCCTGAGTGGCTCTCCAACGTGATAATGGTCAAGAAGGCCAATGGAAGTTAGAGGATATGCATCGACTTCACTGATCTCAACAAGGCGTGCCCGAAGGACCACTTCCCTCTTCCCATCATTGATGCCCTCATCGATGCGACTTCTGGGCACGAGCTCCTCAGTTTTATGGATGCCTTCTCGGGATGCAACCAATTCAGGATATTCCCTCCAGACATCCTGAAGATCTCGTTCGTGACAGACCAAGGCCTCTACTGCTACCGTGTTATGCCCTTCGGCTTGAAAAATGCGAGGGCTACTTATCGGCGCCTGGTGAACAAGGTCTTCCGAGATCAGATTGGCCGAAACATGGAAGTCTACATCGACGACATGTTGGTCAAGAGTACTCGAGGGCAGGAGCACACCCTCGACCTTCAAGAAGCCTTCAAGGTGCTCAGGAGGCACAATATGAGACTAAACCCGAACAAGTGTGTGTTCGGTGTCTCATCGGGAAAATTTCTCTGGTTTATGGTCAGCCAGAGGGGCATAGAGGCCAACCCCAAGAAGATCCAAGCCATTCTCAAAATGGCTCCCCCCTCCAATGTCAAAGAGGTGCAGAGGCTCACGGAGCACCTCACCGCAATCGGGCGATTCCTCTCCAAGTCCGGGGAGAAGTGCCTCCCCTTCTTCAAAGCCCTCAGGGGGGCTAAAGGCTTCGAGTGGGGGCCACAGCAGCAGGAGTCCTTTGACAAGCTCAAAAAGTATTTATCCAACCCCCCTCTCCTGAGTAAGCCGGCACCTGGAGAGGTCCTTTACCTCTACCTCACAGCTTCGGATCAAATGCTCAGCGCGATCCTCGTGAGGAAAGAGGATAAGATGCAAAAGCCCATCTATTACGTGAGTAAGGTGCTCCGCGATGCCGAACTCCGTTATCCGAAACTGGAAAAGTTGGCACTCACCTTGGTCATGGCGGCCCGTAAGCTCCGCCCATACTTCCAATCCCACTCGGTGGTCGTCCGTACTGACCAACTGCTGAAACAGGTTTCTCCACAAGTCGGAGACGTACGGATGGCTCATGAAGTGGTCCATCGAGCTGAGTCAGCACGACATCAGCTACTAGCCTAGGACGGCGATAAAAGCCCAAGCTCTGGCCGAGTTCATCGTGGAGAACACCATCCCCGACTCATGCGAGTCACCAGCCGACCCCTCCGTCTGGATTGTCTATGTGGATGGGTCCTCTTGCGCCGATGGAAGCGGAGCCGGCGTCATCCTAACTGGCCCTGACGCCTTCGTCCTCCAGTATTTCCTTCGCCTCAACTTCCCGATGTCAAACAATGAAGCAGAATATGAAGCCCTAATTGAGGGTCTCTACTTGGCTCGCAAGGCGGATGCCGAACAGGTTAGGGTCTTCAGTGACTCTCAGTTAGTGGTCAATCAAGTGTCCGGGGAATACGAGGCGAGAGATGACCGAATGGATAGATACTTGGCAAAAGTAAGGGAGCTTCTAGCTCTATTCAGAGATGTTCAATTCTAGCGGGTTCCCCGAGAGGAAAATGCGCAAGCGGATGCCCTCTCTAAGCTCGCCTACTTGTCCCTCCAAGGTCTAGAACGGACTGTTCTAATAGAAGTCCTTCTCAAACCTAGCATCGACGAAGATGGCTCGGAGCCAATGGAAGCCTACCCCCTAACACTTGGGGAAAACTAGATGAAGCCCCTCCTCGAGTATCTCCGAGATGGAGTCCTCCCCGAAGATCCGAAAGAAGCAAGGTGGATCAGGACACAAGCAGAGCGGTACACACTCCTGGACGGGGTCATGTACAAACTCTCCTACACCCAGGTCGACAGTCGGCCCTATCTGAGATGCCTCTCCCCGGAAGAGGCACTCTACGCCCTAAGGGAAGCCCATGATGGTCTATGTGGTGCACACTTGGGAGCAAGATCCCTTGCCCGGAAGCTTTTGAACTACGTGTACTTTTGGCCTACATTATTAAGTGACTCTGAGGAGTACGTCCGCCAGTGCGACTCCTGCCAGAAGTTCGCCCCAATCCGTCGCCTGCCCCAAGCGCAACTTGCCTCCCTGGCAAGTCCAATCCCTTTCGCAATGTGGGAGATGGATTTACTCGGACCTTTCCCTCCGGCACCAGGCCAGCTGAAGTTCTTGGTGCTAGAAATAGACTACTTCTCCAAATGGATAGAGGCCGAACCTCTCTCAACGATCACCGAGAACAGGGTGCAGAAGTTCTTTTGGAAGAACATTGTCTGTCGATTCGGGGTACCTCACATTCTCGTAACCGACAATGGGACCCAATTTACAGGAGCTGCCTTCCACGACTTCTGTACCGATCTCGGGATTCAACAACGGTTCTCTTCAGTAGCGCACCCCCAGTCCAACGGCCAAGCAGAGAACGCGAACCGACAAATCCTTTCAGGTTTGAAGAAGAGGCTCGACAAGTCCACCAAAGGGCTATGGGTCGAACATAGGGATGGCAACTGGGCCGGGTCAACCGGCGACCCCCCGCGACCCGGCCCACCAACCCGGCCCGTTAAAATGCTTCGCGGGTTCGGATCGAACCCGGTGAACAGTACCGGGTCGACCCGGGTCGCATTTTTCGTGAATTGAATTCACGAAATCCGGCCCACGAACCCGGCCCAACCCATGAATTTGACCCGCCAACCCGCGGGTCGACCCGCGGGTTTCGACCCGTTCGACCCGTACGGGTCGAACGTTCGACCCGTGACGGGTCGACCGTTGACCCGTACGAGCCGAACGGTCGAAATTCTGGCCGTTTCACCGTTTGGGGACAGAGCCGTTTACAACGGCTCTTTGAGCCGTTTACAACGGCTCTTTGAGCCGTTGGGCTATTTTTTTTCCCACTTATTTAGCCTATAAATATCCCCCAAAAATCTCAAAAAAAATCACACCTCACTCTCTTACTCTCTCTACTATTATACATCATTTGTAAAGAATTTTTGAACAATTGTAGTATTCATCAAACAAGTGTACAAGGAGGCATATACACGATCAAATTTCGGTCGTATCGGAAACAAAATTCAACGTCTTCAACTCTCTTCAGCCCTCGTCAAATCTACTTCAACCTCTTCTCAACTCTTCAATTGCGGAATCGGCAAAGCGCTCCTCCATCTTTTCTATTCTATTCTTATTTTAGCGGTTTTTTTTACATACGCGTATTCCATAGTGAACGGTATCAAAATATCTCTATCTCTCTCGTTAATTTTTTTTTTTGCGTTGTAGTTAAAATTATTGTTCGTTTTTTTGAACTTCTCTATCTCAACCCTCTTATTTTTTAGATTTTTTTGTTGTATAATTCACCGCTCCTACATTGTATATTTTTTTTACATACTTTACTTTAGCACATTACTACATTATGTCTAGATCACGCGGTAGCGGTCGTAGCGGACAAGATTCCTCCTCCTCTTCACGTAGGCCACCAATTGTCCCAACTAGTGAGCCCGCCCAAGATTACATTGATCCTACTATGAAACAATGGGGTACACACGACATGGATGTTGTAGGTGACATTCAATTAGAAGAAGAACAACAATAACAACAACCCGAAACCACACAACCCCGTAGTAGTAGGAAAAGTAGAGGAGAAACTAGCGATTGGCATAAGTTTTATGATTATATCCCGGACGAACATACTCCGGGTATAGATTTGAAAGTGTGTAAAACATGTAGTAAAACATACAAATTCAAGAGGGGTGACGGCACCGGTACAATTAGTAGGCACATACAACATAATCATAAAGAACTTCTTGATCAAATACAAGGCCAACAAAAAATCAACCCTAGGACCGGTCAAGTAGATAGCCACCCTTATGATCCCGAACTTGTTCGTCGGGAAATGGCCCGATTAGTCATTAAGAAAGAGTAGCCATTTTCCTATCCCGAGAGTAGGAACTTGAAAAATTTTAATCAAACGGCCTTAAACCCTCATTTTAAAAGAATTCCGAGAAATACTTGCAAATCGGATTGTTTTAAAATGTATGTTGAAATGAAGGACGCGTTGATTGCAATTTTATGGAGTTTAACTTGTAGGGTTAGTTTAACTTCAGATTGTTGGACGGGTGTCAACAATATTCCAACGATGGGAATAACCTGTCATTGGATCGACAATGATTGGATTCTTCAAAAAAGAATCATATCACTTGCGGTGTTGCCGTACCCCCATAGTGGCGCTGAAATAGCAAACCGTATTATAGAAATTTGTGATGTTTTTCATATTCGCGATAAAATTATGGCTATTAGTTTTGATAATGCATCTAACAACAATGTAGCAATTACTATAAAATCTGTATTAAACCCTCCATCTGACAATATTTTTTATGTTAGATGTGCAAGTCATATTATAAATTTATGTGTTCAAGATGCATTAAAAATAGCTGATCCATATATACATAAAATTAGAAATTGTGTACATTTCATTGCATTAAGTCCAAGCATTTTACAAGAATGGAAAGCTTGGTGTAGGGTTAGAAATGTTCCTTTTAGAAAATTTCCAAAGGATGTTAGACACCGACAGAATTCTACTTTTGATTTACTAAATGTTGTCACCGAATATAAAGCAGTTGTAAATGATTTTTGTATCGCAAAAAATATGCACAATTTTGAAATGACTCCCCCCGATTAGTTTTTTGCCGAATCTTTGTTGAAATTTTTAGAACCTTTTAAAACCGCAACTTTAAAATTTTCAAAAACATATGAATCTACTTCTAGTAGCATTTTTATTGAATTAGTTAGCATGATGCAAATATTTAACGAAATGTTAAATGATGCCTATATTAGTGAAATTGTAATACCTGCATTTCAAAAAATTTTGAAGTATTATTTTCCTCCTCCTATGTTGATTTGTGTTTCTACTGTTATGGATCCCCGTATCAAATTAGAAGGTACGAAGAATTTGATACAAATATTTTTTGGATATTTAGAGGACAATGTAGAATTAACAATTGATTGCGCTACTTTTTTAGTTCAGTTTGAATCTACGTTAAATAACTTGTATGATTATTATGATAGACGTTTTGCTTCTAGTAGTACAACTTCTGTAGTTAGTTCTTCTTCTGGTAGTTCTAAAGGTAAGGGTAAAAGTAGAATTGGTGATAGAACATTTAGTTTACTTGAACAAATTCAATCTAAAAAACCTAGGACTAATCAACCAAATGAATTAAATTGGTATAACCAACAGGATACTGAGCCTACTCTTTCTGCACTAGATATTTTACAATGGTGGAAAGAACATGAACACACTTTTAGTATTCTGTCAATTATGGCTAAAGATTTGCTAACTCCTCCTGTCTTTACCGTTGCTTCTGAGAGTGCATTTTCTACAAGTGGCAGGGTTCTATCTGATTACAGGAATCGGTTGAAGCCCGAGGCGTTGGAGATGCTCGTTTGCACAGAAGACTGGCTGAAGGCTGAAGATAGGACGCAAGGGAAAGCACTATCAAGTTCCACAAGTGGGAGCAACTCGCCCAAAGAACAACAACAACAACAACAACAACAACAACAATAGCTTTGCTTGTTATGTCAAATTGGAAAACTTGTACTCAATTAAAATTGTATATAAGAAATATGTTACTGTATAAAACTTATTTGTGAATTGAATTCTTCATTTCGTTGTAAATTGTTAAAATTGTATAACTTAAATTCATATGAATAATATTTCAAAATTTGTTGTCAATTTCACTCTTTCAATCTTATTATTATTATTACGATTTTTATTGTTTATTAGTACTATTACTTACTTAGTATTATAATTAAACATCATTTGGGGATATTTGAAGAATTGTAGTATTATTACTTATTAGTATTATTACTTACTTAGTATTATAATTTTTGAAGAATTGTAGTATTCATCAAACAAAGATATGGTTGTTTGTATACATCATTTGTAAAATTATTATTATTATTATTTTAATTTAAGCTACCAAAAAATAAATAAATAAATAAATAAATAAATAAATTATTAAACGGGCCAACCCGCGGGTCGACCCGGCCCAACCCGGGTTGAACCCTAAAGGGTTCACGGGTTGGGCGGGCCACCCAAACGAATACTTAGCCCGGCCCGGACCGGCCCGTATAAGATTGCAACCCGACCCGGCCCGGCCCGGCTAAGCATTCGTGCCAACCCGTACGGGTTGGGCCCGGCCCGGCCCACTCGACCCGTTCGCCATCCCTAGTCGAACAACTCCCTAATGTACTTTGGTGCTATCGAACCACCAAAAGAACTCCGACGGGAGAATCCCCTTTCAACCTCACATACGGATTAGAAGGTCTCATCCCCTTGGACGTGGATCTGTCTTCACCTCGACTCATAGCTTACAGCGAGGTGCAGAACGTGAACCAGCTTTGTAACTGCCTAGACCTCATTGAAGAGATCCGCGAGAAAGCCGCAATCCGCCAGGAGACCTACCGTCGTAGGATCACTCAAGCTTACAACAAGAGGGTACGACCGACCAACCTAAAGGAAGGGGACTTAGTGCTGAGAAAGTTATCAATTTCGGATCCAAGCAAAAGAGGCAAGCTGGCACCCAATTGGGAAGGACCATATAAGGTCTCCAGAGTTATACGCCCGGGCGCGTATCAACTCGAAGATCCAAGGGGCAGGAAGATGCCAAGGACTTGGAATGCCAAGCACCTGATGAAGTACCGAGAGGGTGTCTAAACGCCGCTCCTAGCAACTTCCCCAGGATTGCGAAAACTTTACCTGTATCTTCTTTTTAATCAAAATGTAAAGGCGGTCTGCAACTTAGAAGCGGCCATCCGATTATTTCCAATAAAGAGAAATTTCTCCTGACAACTTCCCTATCTTTTGAGTAAACTAACTCCACCTAGCAAATTCTCTGTTTTTGGGGTGGTCTAACTCTACTTGCAAAAAAAAATCTCTTTGAATCGACGAGTTCAGAGTCCAACACTTGGCTCGATTTTGCTTCTACGACTCGCTCATAAGCGAGTAAGAAGTGGTTCACCATTCGGAATTGCTCCCACAACCATTGACTCTCTCTTAAACGACGAAGTTCGGAGTCCAATACTTGGCTCGATTCCACTTCTACTACTCGCTCATAAGCGACTAAGAAGTGGTTCGCCATTCGGAATTGCTCCCACAACCGTTGACTCTCTCTTAAACGACGAAGTTCGGAGTCCAACACTTGGCTCGATTTCGCTTCTACTACTCGCTTATGAGCGAGTAAGGAGTGGTTCGCCATTCGGAATTGCTCCCACAACCGTTGACTCTCTTAAATGACGAAGTTCGCAGTCCAACACTTGGCTCGACTCCGTTTCTACTACTCACTCATAAGCGAGTAAGAAGTGGTTCGCCATTCGGAAGTGCTCCTACAACTATCGACAACAATAGATGCTAACAAAACACACAAGTGCAAAAAAGAAAACAAGTTTCATTTCTATAAAGTTTGTGGAACAAGTCAAATTACAAGACCGACTACTCATCTTTACGAAGAATTACAAAACTTGAGAAGCCAAAATTACAAGACTACTTCAATGCCTCCTAGGAAGTGGGATACTCCTCTTGAGCGACAAACGAGGATGGCAAACATTCTGTCACTGCGACCCCGCACCCGTTGAGGTCCCCAAGCCGGCGATCCTAGTTGCGTCTCTAAGCGTTGCGCCGACCGAGGCTCCGCTCGACGAACCAGCAACTCTGCTTTGAGCGTCCCCAGGATGCCCTGGGATGGGAGGCAAACGTGATGCTAACTCATGGAACGATCGTCCCTGCGAGTACTTGTCTCGAGAGCAAGACGTGGTCCTGACGTTGCTCCCCTCCGAAAAACGTCATAGTCGGTGAACCTCCGTCTCTAGCTCAACAATGCGCTCCTTCAGCGAATCATCTGTTACCTTGACTTGTAGGCGAGGAATTCTGCTCATACTACCCACACGAGAAGCTTCAATGATAGTTCGTCGAAGCTGCGCCGTCTCTAGGATCTTCTCGAGCACCACGTTCTTCACACCATCTCTCTCCGTACTGACGTCGAATAGGGTCTGCCGAAGTGACTCCACCTCCCCTTCAGGTGGGCTTCTCGAGCTCGTTTCTTAAGTCGCTTCATCTCGGAGTTGTGCCATGCCAGCGTTAGTTTGAGATGACCTAGTTCTGCCTCGCTCTTGAGAAAACTCTCTCGACTACGAGAGAGGGCCAACCTTGTCGCTCCTAAGTCATTCTGAAGACGAGAAGCCTCAGCCGCTACCATGCTCGGCGATGCCTCGACACATTGGCACAACTCGGCGATTTGAAAAGCAAGAACATAACAACGCTGAGCTCGAGAAACACCTATAGTAATGGCTCATATATGAAACAACTTAGGCCCCAACACTTAGCCAAATTTCAAAGCGAGTTGTCTTCAACACTTTGACAAATTTCAAAGCGAGTTGTCTTCAACACTTAGACAAATTTCAAATCGAGTTGTTTTGAACACTTAGCCAAATTTCAAAGCGAGTTGTTTTGGACACTTAGCCAAAGTTTCAAAGCTAGTCGTTGTAAACACTTGGGCCAAAATCTCAAAAGTCGTTCGTTTCATTGAAGTTCAAAAGAGTACAAAAAAAAAGCGGTGGCCAGTCCGCTATTAGGCATTGATACAAAAAGACCCTAGATAAAAGACTATTGCTGAAATCCAAAAGAAACACTAAGGGAGTTGAGTTTCCACCTCAACGGATGGATCCACAAGCGCTAAGGCACCTTTGCCGCCCTCAGTTGTCTCTGATGTCGGCACCATCGCCAACGGAGGCTCGGTCACCACGTCCTCCTCATCGGCAGCGTCGTCTTCTCCTTCATCCTTCGCCTCTTCCTTGTCGGGGAATAAGAAATACCCCGAACAATCGAAGTCGGGGATACGCTCCCCGACATCCTTCAGCGCCTTGGCGTAGGCCTTTTGCATGTTCTCTTCCAAATAGCCGATCGCCTCCTTCTCCACCGCAGCCTTCGCCTCCTTCACCGCCATGTCCATCTCGAACTCGGCCTTCTCCCGCTCGACTGCCCTCTCCCGAGCCATCTCCTCCTTCTCCGCAGTGGCAGAGTTCTTCGCCTTCGCCAGCGCCTCCCCCAGTAGCCTGATCTCAGTGGCTTGCATCTCTACCTTGAGAGCGGCCGCCTCTAGTTCTCTTTTGGCCTTCGAGCGCTCCAACCACTCCCGATTCTGCAGAGCCTTCAGCTCTTTCTCCTGCTCCACCACTCGCTTCAACAAGTGGCAGAAATGGCAGATCGCCTGCAAAAAAGGCAGCGGTTTAAGAGTGGGACCCAAAGAAGGGGGTAGAGGTCGAGCGAAAGGTCGAGGCTTACCATCATCTGTGCTTTGGCAATCTCCAAGGTCGAGTCGCCCACTGTCCAATGCTCCATCGCCGCCTTGTCCTTGGGCGTGGCGAGACTGCGAACGACGTCCATGTAACTCGTCGAGTCTCCAAGGAAACTGTCGTGCCTAAGAACCTGCCAATCCGGCACGAAGATCCTCGTTAGCTCGTCTGTCAGTATCACCTTGGCCACCACCGTGTGAGGCAGAGCTGACAGGGTGAGAGTAGCCGAACAGTCGAGCTCCTTCGCTGACGGAGCAACGGGAGAAGGAACGGCCTCCAAGTCCACAACGGGGGCGGCGGCACTCTCGACTCGAGCTACCTTCGATGGAGTTGGCCAAGCAACGACACGCTTCCTCTTCTTCTCCTCAACTCGCTTGCCACTCAGTGCCGATCGCCTGTTCATAATGTCTTCGAAGTCCATGGCAATAGATCCTGCGAAAAAAGATAAAAAAAAAGAGAGATCAGAATTGTGTTACTACTAAAATACTTGGAATACGATCGATGAAAGAGAACTCATACTAGGGTCCATCAGGCTATGGCCTCCCCCAAAGAGGCTCTCCTCGGTGATCTCCTTCCAATGCAAAGTAGGTCGATCCAAGAGGATGCCGACTATTTTGTCCTCCTCCGGACTCAAAGACGGCTCCATCTTCACCCTCTTCGGCACATCTTCCCTCCATACCGTGGGAATGTCCCACGACTTTTTACCCTGAACAAGGAAGTATTTGTCTCGCCAACACTTCACAGAGTCAGGGTTGTCGACCAACTTGATGCCCTTCCGAGCAGTAAGGTAGAAACAGTACTTCGTCCTCGTCTTCTGATGGATCTTGTACAGACGACGAAGTACGCTGATCCTAGGTTCGATCCCGGCCGCCTGGCAATGGAGAACGAACCCCGTGACATGCCTCCAAATGTTCGACATCAGCTGAATAGGGCATACCCCATACCATTGTAGCACTCCCCGTATGAAAGGGTGCAGAGGGAGGCGTAGCCCCGCATAGAAAGCGTCGTAGGGGAAAATACAAGTGTCGGAGGGGAGAGAAGAACAAGACCTGATTCCTGGCCCAGGAACGATGAGTTCGAACTCCAGAGGGATCACGAAGCACATCTGAATGATTCGCAGATCCGACTCCTTCAGGATGCTAACGATTTCGTTCGCCACGTAAAACTATGCCAAACCTTGCTCCATTCGCCTCAAGTCTTCTGCACTATACTGCCGTGTCCTCCAAGGGTAGACACGGAGATCGAATGTCTCCCGAACGCACCCATCCTCCGATCTCTCTTCACTATTGTTTCCACCACCGATGAAGAGAGAGCTGCCTCGCCGCCTCTGCCTTCGACGACGAGATCTTCTTCTACTTTCGGAGAGGACAGGACAATGGGGGCCTTCCCCTTATCGACCGAAGAAGGAGTCGATCGGGGGGCTACTTCGGGCTGACTCGAGGAGGAGGCCTCTTCACCGGAAGACACCCTAGACATCTCTTAAAATTAAAATAAATTACCTGAGAAGTGACAACCACGGTCGGAATGCTCGTCGGAGAACGGAAAAGACACCGGAAGCTCCGCAAAGAGAAGAAATCTCAGGAGAAGTGAAAGTGAGAAAGTGAAGTAAAAAAGAGAGGAAATGGGGACTTATAGTAAAATTTGATGGGCTTGGGCCGTATAGCTTAGGCGGCCCAACAAGCACAGAAGTCTAGGCGGTCAAAATACGAAACGACAAAAAAGAAGCAACCAGAAGCAGCTCGAACCCGTTGACCAGTCAACGTCCTTCTAGTTCGCCGCTGCGTCTCAATCGCTCGCCACAGCGCTCGCCAAGCTTGTCGCCAGATCTGAGCAGACAAGTTTCCGAGCTGAAAACACCAAAAAATACGTTGACCAGTCAATGCCTCCAGTTCACCGTTGCATCTCAATTGCTCGCCACAGCGCTCGCCAAGATCGCCGTCGGATCCGAGCAGACGTGTTTCTAAGCTGAAAATACCAAAAAATGTGTTGACCAGTCAACGCTATTCCAGTTTGCCGCTCCCTCTCAATTGCTCGCCACAGGGCTTGCCAAGCTCACTGCCAGATCCGAGCAGATGTGTTTCCGAGCTGAAAACACCAAAAAATGCGTTGACCAGTCAACGCCCTTCCAGTTCGCCGCTGCATCTCAATTGCTCACCAAGATCGCCATCGGATCCGAGCAGACGTGTTTCCAAGCTGAAAACACCATAAAATGCATTGACCAGTCAACGCCCTTCCAGTCCGTCGCTCCGTCTCAATCGCTCGCCACAGCGCTCGCCAAGCTCGCCGTCAGATCCGGCAGACGTGTTTCCGAGCTGAAAACACCCAAAAAATGCGTTGACCAGTCAATGCCTTTTCAGTTCACCGTCCGTCAATCGCTCGCTAAGCTCGCCGCCAGATCCGAGCAGACGTGTTTCCGAGCTAAAAACACCAAAAATGCGTTGACCAGTCAATGCCCTTCCAGTTCACCGCTTCGTCCTAATCGCTCGCCACAGCGCTCGCCAAGCTCACCGTCAGATCCGAGCAGACGTGTTTCCGAGCTGAAAATACCAAAAAAGCGTTGACCAGTCAATGCTCTTCGAGCTCGCCGTTTCGTTTGCCAAGCTCGACATCCCGTTCGCCAAGATCACCGTCATATCTGAGCAGACGTGTTTCCGAGCTGAAAACACCAAAAAAGCGTTGACCAATCAACCCTCTTTGAGCTTGCCGTTTCGTTCGCCAAGCTCGACATCCCGTTCGCCAAGATCGCTGTCATATCCGAGCATACGTGTTTCTGAGCTGAAAACACCAAAAAATGTGTTGATCAGTCAACGCCCTTCCAGTTTGCCGCTTCGTCAAAATTGCTCGCCACAGCGTTTGCCAAGATCGCCGTCATATCCGAGCAGACGTGTTTCCGAGCTGAAAACACCAAAAATGGCGTTGACCAGTCAATGCCTCCCCACTGTTCGCCAAACTCCACATAACGTTCACCGTGCTTTGCGCACAGTCCTCCAAGCTCGGCGAACCATTCGGCACGTCTGCTTCACCGTACGCCCAGAACGTCGTATGCTTGACTGTGAGATGCGAGAAGCCCCTTTCCCCGGGCCGTTCGATCGCCCAGAACTCCTCGCCGGTGCATGATCAAGGGCTCAAATTTGGCCACGCCATAAATACGGCGATTAATCCTTTTTTTATTTTAATAATTCGAATTATTTATTTAGAAATTGCGAAAAATGATTAAAAATCCTAGAAAATTAATTAAAAATTCTGAAAAATAATTATAAATCCAGGGGAATATTTTTGAGTCCCAAGATAAATAATTCTTGTCCAGAATGATTAATTAGTGCTCCCAGAGAGTAAATCGTTGCCTTGCAAAATTGAATAAATGGTTCGAACGAATGATATAAAAATCAGGAAAAATCCACCGAAGATCCAGAGCGACCTAGGAGCCACTCTGAGCATGCTACCAGCTCAGGAAAGCACCATCACCCCTCAGATGAGATTCGAGCACCCGTCGAGAACTTCGATAAAGCCCTATACGCCATTGGAATAAGAAAACCACTCCCCAAAGGCCCTAACACACAGTCTTTGGGAGTGGGGGGCTCGTGATATGGCTAAAAAAGGGTTAAATCAGAACCATTCAAAGCAGACATGAATCTCAAAGTCCCAGGGTCAAGATGGTAATCTTGCCTACAGACGGGTCCGAATTGGGAACCGAGTCCCTCCTCCTGGACCCGCTAACCCATGAACAGATCCGACTAGTTGAGAGCGGGTCTTAACCCGCTAGGGACCAGTCCAACAGGATAAGAACAAATCCTAGTTTGTCCCTATCTTATGGGGATGGTTGTAAGAGCATCCACAGTCGTTTTTCTCATTTGCTATAATATGGCACCTACAGTAATAGCAAATACGATCGTTCACTGCAGTCGTCGTTTGCTATATTTTTTCTATTTTTTAGAGAGACGGGGTATCATACCCCGTCCGATCGTTTCAAATAAATTAAAAAAAGTTAATTACTATTAACTATTAAACTATATTAATTAACTAAATTAAATAATAAAATAATAACTAAATCTAATCAATTAATACCTAACTACTCCTAATCAGCATTAATACCTAACTAAATCTAATTAAACTTACCCAATTAATGCCAATCAGCATTTAATGCTCCACTGGCTTTAATCCTTGGACGGGGTATGATACCCCGGCCGGGGTATCATTCCCCGTCTGAGGACTTTTTTAAAAAAAAATATTTTTTAAAGGGGAGAGACGGGGTGCCATACCCCGTCTGGGGTATCATTCCCCGTCCGACCATTTAAAAAAAAATTTAAAATTATTGAGACGGTATACGTTGTTCCGTCCGAATCGATTAAATAATTATTAAATCAGAGAGACTGGGAATCATACCCCGTCTTTTATAATTTGAGAAAGCACGTTTCGTTTCTCATATTTGAGAAATGAGAATAGAACGTTTGCTAGAAAATGGATAAATGAGAAACGACTGCAGAGGTCGTTTGCTATTTCGTTTGCTATAATATGGCAAAATGGCATATATAGCAAACGACTGTGGATGCTCTAACCAACCCCAACCAGCCACATCGGGAAGTAAGGATTTACTCTCATCCTGAAAAGGATCCCCATGGCGACTATATAACCCTCCTGACCTCCTACTGTTAAAGGTGATCACACTTTGCACACTTGAGCTTTTTCCCTTATCTTTTTCTGTGTATTGACTTGATCGTCGGAGGGTTCGTCGCCGGGATCCATCCCGGTGTCTCGAATGTTGGTGCAGGTTTCGAGGGAGCATCAAGGAGCCAACAAATTAGCAAGGAAGAAGAAAGGGTCGATCTTTGTGAGTTCCTCATGAACCTACAAATCTCATCTATTGCCCCCACACCCGAATTTAGCGGCAACAATAGTAAATTGTGATTAAGTAAATACCTAGTCCAAAGAAAGAGAGAGAGTTGGCGAAGATGTGAGAAGCCGCTACTATAGACGAAGAAGTTGAAGAGGCTAGGGCGTTGGAAAATTTGTGCTAGGGTTCAGGTGATTTGGGATATGGGGTTAGGTTAGGGTTTGGGGTATTCGGGAGAGGGAGAGAGAGATAGAGAGGCTACAACAAGAGGGCGAGATCGAGAAGGTAAGGAGATCGACAAAAGGAGGTTGGAGAGAGAACTAGGGTTTGGGGATGGGTTTCGGGAGCACAAGAGAAAGAGAGAGAGAGAGAGTTTGTGACGAAGACCGAGTGAGGGAGATCTGGGTATGTACAAGTGTTTGGAAAAACACTTGTACATACCTTTGTCGTTGTTTACAACAAAGGCCAAGGTTGATTTTTTAAAAAAAAAACAACCTAGGCCGTTGTTGTAAACAAAGGTCTAAGTGATTTTTCCCACAAAAAAAACTTCATGCCAAAAAACCGAAGCGTTTTTTAGCGTGAAGTACCAAAATTATCCCTCCGCTAAAACTCTTCGATCAGAGCGGAGTGAATCTCATCCGCTCATCACGATCTGATCCGATCGGAGGGCTAGGATTGGTGTTTTCCAACCCGGTTGAAAACAAACCCATTTTCAACCGAGCATTTCCCATATATATATATATATATATATATATAGAGAGAGAGAGAGAGAGAGAGAGAGAGTTAGTCTATTATGAGATGGTGAGATGGGCTCCTTATCGTGAGTGGGAGTTCTCAGCCGTCCGATCGCGTTTGATCGTGATCGAACGGCTCAGATTTGATCTCGCTTATCTTCAGAAAGTTGAGGGGTAAAAGGGGTAAAATCGAAAACCCCCATCTCTATCTCTCTTTCTTTCTCACGATCTGAAGAACCTCCTCTCCCTCTCGCTCTCTTTCTTCATCGAGCAAAACCCTACTTCGACGCCTCTCCCTCATGCTCTGTCTCCGACTCTTTGTCGAAACCACTCTCAGTGGGTTCTGCCTCACTCTTCGACGACAAACCCTAATTGCGAGGTGGGTTTCGATTTTGATTTCTACTCTCAGTGGTCTCTTTCTCTCTCTCTGCGATGAAAAACCCAAATCGCGATTAGGGTTTCGAGGCTCTCTCTCTCTTCGACGACAAACCCAAATTGCGATTAGGTTTTCGATTCCTGAGCGATTCGAAGAGGAACCCTAGCCCCCAATCATTCTTATCAGGTAATCTCAATTTCAAATTACATTTCGTTTTCTTCTTTCAAGTTTCACTATGAAAAATTGAGTCTCTACCTGCATGATTAGAATTTTATGTAGATAAAAGGGTACAAAATAGGTGACTGTATGAGATGTTCAGAATTAAAGATCCTTCTTGTAGAGTAGTTTATAAGTATTCCACCATTTCGATTTTTAGCATTGTATCAGAATTCTAAAGAAGCAGATGTGTGTACTCATAACTCATGTGTGTACTCATATTTGTTAGGTCTGTTAAAATGTTATTACTGGGGTTTGGTTTGCCATTATATAGTGTATAATAGTGTATTTGAGTGTCATATTGGCTTTTTTAGTTTATTCCCCTGCTTGGTTTATTAGAAGAGGAGCGAGGTGGCCTCTACTGTATATATATTGTACCTTGTATTTTTATCAGTCAATATGATCTATATGTTTATTATATATGTTTATTATATTTTTCTATGTAGAATGGAGTTTGAAGAGTTACTAAGCCAAGATGTTCATAAGGGTTGGAGAGACGTTGATGATGATTCTAAACCAACTGTTGGTTTAGTATTTGCTAGTTTAGAGGAAGGTTATGAATTTTATAAAAAATATGCAAAATTAGCTGGTTTTTCTGTTCTGAGCCTACACATTTTTTTTGCTGTTGTTGTTCTAAGCCTTCAAGTTTTGTTGCCAAGTGTTGTTCTGAGCCTACAAATTTCTACATTTCAACTCACAATTTTTGATAAGTTGGCATTTTCTATGAGAAGTCAAATTACTCAGAGTTCAAGTAGGCATGAAGTTCCTTGAACTGTGATATTATCAAGACTACTCAGAGTACAAGTAGGCATGAAGTGGCCTTTTTCCTCTTCCCAATTTAATTTTCTTTCCTTTTTTACAAAATGAATTTTGACTTTTGAATTATTGTTAATATGATATTCTGTAACTATGGAACAGGATTCTATATTATGCAGAGCTATTCAACAGTTCACAGCAAAAAAACTGGAAGAAGATAGTTACATGAATTGAGTATGCTTTTCTAGTTTTAAGTATGTATGTATTTGCCCTAATTAAACTTATTTTTTCTGATTGTTGAATCTGCTTTGATTCTTCTTACTGATGCATCATATATATAGTCTTAGGTATAAGAATTAAGTTTTATTTTCTTACTCTTTTTTATTTTATTTTATGTATGTATGTTTATTGGCCGATAGTTTCTGCCATGTCTGATGGCTTGAAGGCTTGGGAGATGTTAAATCAAAGACCACAAAGTGTTAATATAGTATGATTACTAATCTTGATTTTCTCAGAAAGGTTTAAAATAAAATAAAATAGAAGTAATAATTGCCAGTAAGCTTAACCTTAATTTGCCTTGTGTTTTATGCAGTGATGTCCTCCCATGACTCTATCAACATGGTTTTCAAATGCATGTTGAGAGGAGCAGCTGACTTCCTGGTGAAGCCAATAGGGAAAAATGAGCTGAGGAATTTGTGGCAACATGTTTGGCGAAGACACACTGTAAGATCCTTGCTACTAAATGACATATGTGTGACTGCACCTTGGAAAATGCATGGAACTGAATTTAAACATACAATATTTGAGAAAGTTAATAAATGTTTATGTTGTAGCGGTGATAAATAGCTGATAATATTCGTGATAGAGAACAATATATCTCTTGGAGAGTGGCAAAAAATTGTGGAGTAAAGACTAATGAGAATGTAGGGATTAAATTAAGATTTTATTTACTAATTGAGATAATGAAAAATTACTCAAATTTGTTAAGTAGACAGTGTTGGAGATTTCATTCTCCTTTTTTATATATCTTTGGTTGATTGAGCTTTTTTTTATTGCTGTATATGAGCTGCGCAAGAGTTTCCCTGCTCGAGCTTTTTTTTTTATGTTGTATCTTTGGTTGATTGAGTTTTTTTTTAATGTAGTGGAAAGGGCTCACTCCTGACCAAGCTTCTTGGGTTGATGTCGACGACCTGTGCAAGAGTTTCCCTGACTTCGAGCTTGAGGTAATTTCTTTGGTGGTGTTCAGCTTTTTGATCAATTTCTGTTGTTCTGAGCTTACACATTTTGAACTTCATGTTCAAATTCTCTTGTACTGAGCTTACACATTTTGAGCTTCATGTTCAATTTATGGTGGTGTTGTTCTGAGCGTACAGATTTTTGCATCTCCTGTTGTTGTTCTGAGACTGCAGATTATTTTGCTGTTGTTGTTGTTCTGAGCCTACAGTTTTCTTTGCTATTGTGGTTACAATTGTGTTTTTAATCCTTTTGTATAATCTCCATTTGGTTTCTGTTGTTTTCGGCAATTGGTGTACACATTGGTTGGTGGTTGGTGGTGTTCAGTTTCTGTTGTTCTGAGCTTACACATTTTGAACTTCATGTTCAGTTTCTGTTGTTCAATTTTCTGTTGTTCTGAGCTTCATGTTCAGTTTTTGGTGGTGTTGTTCTGAGCCTCTTCATGTCTGAATTTGTTTGGTCTGGTGTCAGTCAGTTTTTTGGTAGGAGATTTAAATGTGTTTTAATGTGTTCATCATGTATGAATTGTAATGGAAGTAATGGAAGTTGAAAGTTAAAACTGGTTTGTGGTTACAATTGTGTTTTTAACCATTTCGTTTGTGACACTGATGTTGTTGTTGCTGCTGCTTTGAAACCTTCTTTCAAGTAGCTGCCAGATATGTTCACTCTACATGAGTATTCATCATATCATCACATGACACCAAAACAATAATAACAAATATATCTGAATGAATTTCGATCATCATACAAGTGTAAGGTAATGCCATGGTCTTGACATCTGAAATCTTATACATGCAAACATCCTCAACCAAGCCCAATAACAGAACACGAGAAATTAATATCTTAAATAATGTTATTTGCTTCAATACATTGATAGTATGCTTGCTTCAAAAACGTACAAGTACATCAAAAACTTTACAAATTTAGCAACTATACAACTTTTATCACCAAATATACAAGCTTTTTGTTCCAAATGTCAACTGGTGTCGAGTAGTGAGTAGCTCCAAGAAGCACTTCAAGCTGAAATCAACCTGAAATAAAAATTAAACAGAGCTCATTCAGCCTGGAAACAACAAAATATTTATTTAAAAAATATGGTAGGCTCAGAACACAAAATATCATTCACCAATTATAGTAGGCTCAGAACACAATTGCAACCACAAACCAGTTTTAACTTTCAACTTTCATTATTTCCATTACAATCCATACATGACGAACACACTAAAACACATTTAAACCTCCTAGCAAAAAAACTGACTGACACCAGACCAAACAAGTTCAAACATGAGGAGGCTCAGAACAACACCACCAAAAAACTAAACATGAAGCTCTGAACAACAGAAAATTGAACAACAAAAACTGAATATGAAGTTCAAAATGTGTAAGCTCAGAACAACATAAACCAAATGGAGATTATACAAAAGGGTTAAAAACACAATTGTAACCACAAACCAGTTTTAACTTTCAACTTCCATTATTTCCATTACAATCCATACATGACGAACACATTAGAACACATTAAAACACATTTAAACCTCCTGGCAAAAAACTGACTGACACCAGACCAATCAAATTCAAACATGATGAGGCTCAGAACAACACCACCAAAAACTGAACATGAAGCTCAGAACAACAGAAAATTGAACAACATAAACTGAACATGAAGTTCAAAATGTGTAAGCTCAGAATAATAGAAACTGAACATGAAGTTCAAAATGTGTAAGCTTAGAACAACAGAAACTGAACACCACCAACCACCAAAAACATTTTGTATACCAATTGCCGAAAACAGAAACTGAACATGAAGCTGAAATGACTTGCACACTTAATTGGCAGGAGGGTGCAAAAAAACAAAATCATTTTACTTGTCTTGTATAAACTTTTCATCACTGCCTACACACTCCAAAAGGGAAAAATCATGAATAAACAAAATCATGCATAAACTTTTCATCACTGCTTACTAATAAATCAAGCAAGAAGTTAGTTAAATGCAGAAATTTGAGTTTGTCAATAGGGCTGTTTTATTAAGCCATGCCTACTAGTTCCAAACAATTTTTTTTTTTGCATCTCCACCTCATCTCACGATCAATCGACCTCCTCTCATAATAGACTTACTCATGTATATATATAGAGTAAAAAAAAACAGTAGGCTCAGAACACACTATTCAAAATTAGGGTTGCATTGGGGTGCCGTGCCAACTAGAATATGATAGATAAATAATCAAGCATAAATATAACAAGCTGAAAAAATTATTTAGATCATAAAGTGTTTCGCATCACTGCCTACACCAACACACCGACGGAGAGAATCAAACCCCAAAAGGCTTAAATGAGTATCCAACATATACGCATCCAACGTGAGTTAGAAAAAATATAGTTTCTCTTGTTCTGAGCTTACACATTTTGAACTTCATGTTCAGTTTATGTTGTTCACTTTCTGTTGTTCTGAGCTTCATGTTCAGCTTTTGGTGGTGTTGTTCTGACCCTACAGGTTTGAATTTGTTTGGTCTGGTGTTAGTTAGTTTTTTGCCAGGAGGTTTAAATGTGTTTTACTGTGTTGGTCATGTATGGATTGTAATAAAAATAATGGAAGTTGAAAATAAAAAACATATATTGTCATCAATTGTCTTATATATATAGAGTAAGTCTATTAAGAGCTGGGGAGCTGAAATCGTTATCGAGGGTGGGGGTTTTTAGCCATTCGTTCGCGATTGATTGCGATCGAACTACTCATATTTGATCCCGCTTATCTTCAGAATGTTTAGGGGTAAAAGGGGTAAAATCAAAAACCCTTATCTCTCTTTCTTTCTCACGATCAATCGACCCCTCTCATAATAGACTTACTCATATATATATATATATATATATATATATATATATATATAGAGTAAAAAAAACCAGTAGGCTCAGAACACACTATTCTCACTAGGGCTGCATTGGGGTGCCGTGCCAACTAGAATATGACGGATAAATAATCAAGAATAAATACAACAAGCTGAAAAAATTATTTAGATCATAAAGTGTTTCGCATCACTGCCTGCACGAAAAAATATAGTGATACTATCAATCATTGTGTGTCATCGCTACCCAAAAATCAGATGAATTGGGCTAGACTCAAATCACTTAAATGTAAGTGTTGTCGCTAAAATCGGTGTGGGGGCAAACAGATAGAATTTATGGATTCTTGGGACGTTGAATAGTCAAACCTGAAACCTTTCCGTCGGAGTTTGACCGTGATCTCCTGCCGTTGACCTACAAAAAGTGCGACACACCAGGGTTGATCCCGGCGACGCACTCTCCGACGCTCAAGTCAGTAATCAGAAAGATTATGAATGAGCTTTGATTGGCAAAAGATTGATTACCTGTTAACAGTGGGGGATGGGGGTATTTATAGCCGCCTTATGGACCATTTTCGGGATAAGATCAAATCCCTACTTCCCAGTGAATGGATAGAGTGAATCAGGACCGTTGATTAAGTATAATCATAAACCCTAATTCTATCTAGCTGAATTGGGTTTCTTGCGGGTTGGAACCCGTACCCAGTTGAGGCAGATCCGTTCGTGAGCTATTGGATCTTTGGAGAAAAGATCCAGTACCCATTTCAGGCCCGTCTGTAGGTTGAAATTACCATTTTACCCCCGAGTTTTAAGATTCGTGCCCAATTTGGACGGTTCTGATTTAACTTTATTTTTAGCCATATCACGAGCTCCCCACTCTCGAAGACTGAGTTTGATCTGCCTTTGAGGAGTAGTTTTACTGTTTTAAATGGCTTGCGGAGTTGTATCGAAGTCTAAATGAGGGGTGTCGAATCCCTATGTGAGGTATTATGGTGATCTTCAGAGTTGGTTGCATGCTCAAGGTTGTTCTTGAGCTCTTCTGGACTTTTGGTAATTTTTCTTAATTTTTATCTATTTTTCGGACGATTTATTTAATTTTGCGAAGTGGTGATTCATTGTTCGGGGGCCTTAATTAAATATTCTAAGCAATAATTATTGACCCAGGAGTTCAAAAAAATTTTCCCGAATTTATAATTATTTTTTAGAATTTTTAATTAATTTTCCTGAACTTTTAATCATTTTTTTGGTAATTTTTAAATAAATAATTCGAATTTAATAAATAAAAAATTAATTTTTATTCCGATTTATGATGTGGCACGATCTGGGCCTTCCATCAGTCAGCGGTGTGAATTTCTGGAGGATCGGACGGCCGGAGTAGCTCGACAGCGTTTTTCTCCGCTTGCGGAGGTCGGTGCCCCGGTAGCTCGGTCAGTCCTCCTCAGTAGCTCGGTAGCTCGACGCGTTATGAGCTGCCGAGTTACGTGGTAAGATGTGCAGCGTCCGTCAGGGCACGAATCACGAGGATGGGGGTTCAGATCACGAGAAAACGCTATCTTGTTGTTTTGTGGGCATGACGTGATCTGATCCGCTCATCATGTTCTAGCGTGACTTTTAAAATGACCCAACGGTTGAGGTAGGTCGGCAGTCATTTTTCTTCAAATGTGAGGGTCGGTGCGTCGGTAGCTCGGCTATAGCTGCTCGGTTGCTCGGCAGCTCGGCCTTAGCTCCTTGGTAGCTCAGTGGCTCGACCATAGCTGCACGGTAGCTCGGCAGCTCGACAGAGTGCCCCAGTGGCTCGGCAGCTCGGGACGATATGTTGGGCCACGTGGCTGGATCTAGTGCGTCCATCACAGTGCGAATCACGAAGTTAGAGGTTCAGATCACGAGAAAACGTTATCTTGTCGTTTTGTGGGCGTGGCATAATCTGAGCTGCTCATCATGTTTCGACACGAATTTTGAGACAATCTGATGGTAGGAGTGGCTCGGCGGCATTTTTCTCCAAATGTGGAGGTCGGTGCCCCGGTAGCTCGGCAGAGTGCCCCGGTGGCTCGGCAGCTCGGGATGATCTGTTGGGCCACGTGGCTGGATCTGGTGCGTCCATCACAGTGCGAATCACGAAGTTAGAGGTTCAAATCACGAGAAAATGTTATCTTGTCGTTTTGTGGGTGTGGTGTGATCTGAACCGCTCATCATGTTTCGACACGAATTTTGAGACAATCTGATGGTAGGAGTGGTTCGGCGGCATTTTTCTCCAAATATGGAGGTCGGTGCCCCGGTAGCTCGACAGAGTGTCTCAGTGGCTCGGCTCAGTATGATCCGTTGGGCCACGTGACTGGATTCGGAGCATTCATCATGGTGCGGATCACGAAGTTGGAGGTTCAGATCATGAGAAAATGTTATCTTGTCATTTTTTGGGCATGGCATGATCTGAGCCACTCATCATGTTTCGGCACGAATTTTGAGACAATCTGACGGTAGGAGTGGCTCGGCGGCATTTTTCTCCAAATGTGGAGGTCAGTGTCCCAGTAGCTCGGCAGAGTGTCTCGGTGGCTCGGCTCGATACGAGCCGTATGGCCAAGGTCGAATCGTTGCCTTCGCCGCTCCTCTTCATTCTGTCGTTTAGTCTTCCTTAATGGGCCCCCAAGCGTTCCAAAAGCCCAACAATCACCTCTTTGGCTATAAGTTCTCACCCCCTCACCCCTTATCTCATTCTTTCACTTTTCACTCTCAAAATTTACTTTTGCTCTCGATTTGCTCTGCTAGCGGAGATTTGAGCTCAAGAGCGGCTGTGCTAGCTGTCGCGAAGGCCAGGCGATTTCTGGCGAACTTTTTCCGACCGTAAATGTCACATCAAGGTTATTTTTTTAACTTCACATATTTATTCTACGAGATGTCACGAGTATCCTCGGGTAGTGAGGCATCCTCCTCGGGGGGTCGGAGCTACTAGGAAAGGAGGAGGTGGTTAGTAGACGCAAGGGGAAGGAGATAGTTGGGTCATCGGCAGCCGAAGAGAAGGGGAAGGTAATGGCTCGGTCGCCGATCGTTGAGACGGTGGTGGAGATAGTGAGAGGAGCAGGCGAGTTGGGTCGGCTGTCGACCGTGTTGTCCGGCCATGGGGGGATAAGGCAGTACAGCGGCGAGCTGCTGACCAAGGCTGTCTACGGTCGCTCGGAAGCCTACGAGGAGAATGATCCGAGGGAAGTTACCGAGGTGGATGATATCCCTTCGGTTTTCACCGAACAAGATCTACTTCGGACTCAGAAGGGTTTTGCCATTCCCCTGGAGTACACACTGATTCTCCGCAGCCCCGGGGTGCGAGCGTGCACAGCCTTCATGCCGGATACTTGTGTCTTCGCCTACGACGCGTTGAAAGCCGGCCTGTATTTTCCTCTGCATCCTTTCGTGACCGATGTCCTCCGGTGGTATGGAATGAGTCCTATTCAGTTCATGCCGAACACATGGCGACATGTGCTCGGATTTCTGCACTAATGCCGAACAACCAAGGTGGAGCCGTAGCTCGTCATCCTCCGGGGTTTGTATCGGATCAACAGGATGAGTAAGACCGAGCCCCGCTACTATCTCTCACCTCAAAAAGGCGTCAAGTTGATAAGAACCCCGACTCGATAAAGTCGTGGAAGGGGAAGTTCTTTCTGATCAAGGGCTCCTCGGCGTGGGACTTCCCAACCCGATGGAAGGAGGATGTGCCGAAGTATGCAAAGGCCGAGCCGGTGTTAACCCCGGCTGAGGCAGAGGTGGCGGCAAAGCTGATCGGTCTTCCGATGTTGAGTTGGAGGGATATGGCCGAGGAGGTGCTTCACGGGTCGGGCCTCAATCCGATCGACCCGAGTACGCTCCGGACATCTCTCTTATTGCTTTATCTTTCTTTAATGCCTTGTGTTTTTTCTAACTCGTTTTTCTTTTACATCAACAGAGGCTCTGAACATGGACTTCAAGGCGATGATGACCAAACGAAACAAGGCCGCCAATGCCAAGAAGAGAAAGAGGACGAGCGCTGGTCCCACTTCTAGCCGACCTACCAAGGTGCCTTCGGTCGTGGTCGGAACCGTCGTCCCCACTCCTCCTCAGCAATCGTCCTCGGCTATTGGCATTGTTCGGCTGACCCCCTCTGCTCCTTCAGGCGAGGACTTCTCCGTCTCGGCGGCACTGGCACTCGAGGCCCCGCCCCTGATCGAGCAGGCCGAGGTCATACTAACCAAGTCCCACAAGAAGTTGTTCATCCCCGATTGGCGGGTGATGAACCATGACGGCTTCTTGGGGGACTCAGGGATGAGTATGCAGGCTCTTCGCCATCTCCCAACCCCGAAGGACCGAGCCGCTCTGAAGGCGGGGACGACGGGCGACGATGCCTTAGAAATAGCTCGGTCGCTTATGTCGGTAAGTTTTCTCAGTTGTTGTTGATATTTCCAAGTCTTTAGTTCGGCTTTTGATGTGTTTTAACTGCTTCTTCTTGCAGGCCATATGCCACTTCAGCCACCTTTTCGAGCAGTATGCCGAGGAAGAGAAGGAGCTGAAGGCCGTTTGTGATAAAGACAGAGCGGAGAGGGCGAGGGCCGTGAAGTAGTTTGAGGCGGAGCAGCGCCACTCGGACGCTTTGGCGGTCCAGGTTGCCGACCTCGAGGCGGCTCTGGCGCAAGCGAGGGAGAAGCTTGCTTCGGAAGTTGCCAAAGCAGCCGAGGAGAGGGCCGAAGTGACGAGGGCCTTGGAGGCAGTGAAGCGGCAACAAGCCAAGGCCGTGGAGACGGCGAGGGCGGAGATTGAGGCCGAGGCCAAGAAGCACATGGCGACCAACATGGAGCAATCTTATGCCACCGCGCTCGAGCACATCAAGGCTCGGGTCCCCAGCTTCGATAGGTCGGGGCACAGGCTGTGGGGTCCGGTCGCCGAGCCTGACACCGAGGAAGAAGCCGAAGGAGAGGAGGAAGAGGCCAATGGAGGGGGGGGGGGGAATAGCAAGAAGGTGACGATGCTCCTGCCGACCCCGAGACCATGGTGACCGACCCTGAGCCGGAGCGGCGGAGGACGAGGGGCCGTCTACCGAGGTGCCCGTTCCCGAGCTACCACTCAAGGTGGCCCCTTGATCTTCTTGCTCTTGTACATTTTTTTCTTTGTTCTTCATGTACTGCCTTGTAGCGGACTGCCCACCGCTTTTTTGATATAAATGAAACTCTTGTTTTTGGCAATTTTTGCTAAGTGTTGGAGTCTGTTTTGACTTGAAATCTTTCTGAAATTTGACTAAGTGTTGAGCACTTCCTTTGACGATTTGCCAAGTGTTAGCAACTTTTGCTTTGAAGTTTAGCTGTGTTGCACGAGCTTAGTGTTGATATATTTTTTCAGGCAGCGCCGCACAACGAGGCTGCAGCTGAATCTGTTCGTCTCCGAGCTGACTTGGAAGCGACGAAGTCGGCCCTCTCTCGCAGTAGAGAGTGTTTTCTCAAGAGCGAGTTGGATCGAGAGCAACTCAAGTTAAAGTTGTCGAAGCATCTCTCCGAGCTGAAGCAACTAAAGAAACAAGCTCAAGAAGCTCCTCTTGAAAGAGAGGTGGAGTTGCTTCGGAAGGCCCTGTCTGATGTCTTAGTGGAGAAAGGTGAATTGTTAGCTGAGATCCGACACTTGCAGATAGTAGAAGAAGAGCTTTCAGCAGAGGAAGAAGAATTAACAGAGGCGGTGGGCAAGTTGATGGTCGAGCGCGACGTGTTGACCTCGAAGGTTGACGAGTTGAGGAGGGTTACGGTCGACAAGAGTATCGAAGTTACTCATCTCCGTTGAGTTATAGCCAGCAGTTCTGGCGCCGCAGGCTCTGCTCGGCTTCTTCGCTTTAAAATAGCCGTGAAGGACGACTCTTTGAAGGACCGAATTTTCGAGCTCGAGGAGGAAGTCGCTCGACTCAAACCTCAACCTGAACGGATTAACGTCAGAAGTACGTCGTGTACCCGTGAAGAGAGCGAGAGAGGAATCTCATTTTACGAGCTTGCAACTCGCTCGCCTGCTGTTTGGCAGAGCTTGGTTGATGCTCAAAGTGGTTTGGCTGCTTCGTCGAGCAGCGCATCGGTTGGGGCCACCGTCAGAGGCAGTGCTGAAGAGGCATCTCAGTTTGCTGGTCTGGAGATGAGTTCCGAGGTTAGGCGTCACCGTCCCCGGGTGTCTCTAAACCGAAACGTCCCTGTCCCGAAGAATCATTGAATGAGTTGTTGTAATTATGTCTCTTTGAGCTTTTGTATTTCATCGAAGTAGAGTATTTTGGTTTTGTAACTTGAGTTCCTTTGTACGTTAAACTTTTATAGAAGTGAAAGCTTGTTTTACTCCTCTGTGTTTGTGTGCTGGCGCGTTTTGTTGGTACTTGTTATTTGTTTGGTGCTATTGGTAACTTGCTTGCCAGAGATTCCAACGGTTGTGGGAGCAATTCCGAATGGCGAACCACTTCTAGCTCGCTTAAGAGCGGGCTTGCGAAGCAGAATCGAGCCAAGTTTTGGACTCCGAACGCGTCGCTTGAGTGAGTTCCAACGGTTGTGGGAGCAATTCCGAATGGCGAATCACTTCTAGCTCGCTTAAGAGCAAGCTTGCGAAGTGGAATCGAGCCAAGTTTTGGACTCCGAGCACGTCGTTCGAGTAAGCTTCAACGGTTGTGGGAGCAGTTCCGAATGGCGAACCACTTTTAGCTCACTAAAGAGCGAGCTTGCGAAGCGGAATCGAGCCAAGTTTTTGACTTCGAACACGTCGTTTGAGTAAGTTTCAACGGTTGTGGGAGCAGTTCCGAATGGCGAACCACTTCTAGCTCACTTAAGAACGGGCTTGCGAAGCGGAATCGAGCCAAGTTTTGGACTCCGAACACGTCGTTTGAGTAAGTTTCAACGGTTGTGGGAGTAGTTCTGAATGGCGAACCACTTCTAGCTCACTTAAGAGCGAGCTTGCGAAGCGGGATCGAGCCAAATTTTGGACTCCGAACACGTCATTTGAGTAAGAGCAATTAAAGGCCTTAAACAGAGAGACAAAATAACCACAAGAGAAGTATGAGGGGGAAAGAAGTCTTTTATTGATAACTGCTAATCGGCTGTTTCTAAGTTTCAAGCCGTTATTACAATGAGAAAGTAAAGAAGCAAATACAAATAAAATGATAGGAATGGCTCGACATTTGAAGGTACTCGAAGAGGCATTCAGGAGCTCTCTTGGTACTTCAGTAAATGGTCGACATTCCAAGTTCTGGGTATCTCTCTGTCTTCAAGGTCTTCTAGACGATACGCTCTGGGACGGACTACTTTGGAAACTTTGTACGGTCCTTCCCAATTCGGAGCTAACTTACTCTTTTGGCTAGGGAATGAGATAGCTACCTTTCTGAGGACCAAGTCTCCTTCCTTGAGATCTGTGGGACGAACCCTTTTGTTGTAGGCCTGCTCAATCCTTCTCTGATAATTTTACTGGCGAATAGAAGCTCTTTCACGGAGCTCATCAATCAGGTCCAAATTTGCCCGGAGTTCTCTGGCATTCTGCTCTTCATCATAGGCAATAAGGCGAGGAGAAGGCAGACCAACCTCTAAGGGGATTACAACCTCGGACCCATAGGTGAGATTGAAGGGCGACTCTCCTGTGGGGGTCCGTTTCGTAGTGCGGTAGTTCCACAATACGTTTGGAAGCTATTCTGCCCATAAGCCTTTTGCTGTCTTATCTAATCTCTTCTTGATGCCGGAGAGGATCTGCCTGTTGGCATTCTCTACTTGACCATTGGACTGAGGATGGGAGACAGAGGAGAAGCGTTGCTGAATGCCGAGGTCTTCATACAAAGATCAGAACGCTGCCCCTGTAAACTATGTTCCATTATCTGTTATTAGGACCCGAGGTACGCCGAACCTATAGATTGTTAGGATTATATACTGAAAGCATCACTTTTGTATTAACTTTATTTCCTTATTTTTTTGAATGAGAATCATATGGGCATATGTTTGCATATTGTGTTTATTATAATATTAATGCAAGTATCTGATATTCTATAAGGTTGATAATATGGTGTGAGGTGACACACAGAAGATCATATTATCAGTTCCCTATGGAATATATAAATAGTTCACAACCTAGACGGACTTGGACAATCCATTGGAAAGGTTGTAGTGTAATCTGGTATTAGTCTATCTTGACTATAGGTTTACACTAGTACACTTTGTGTGTATTGAACAGGACCACTTGAGGTTGTTCTCTTTGTACTGACTACAAAAGAGAACAAACACCTCTGTTATTATGGATGCTTATGCTCTTAATCCAGATATAATAACAGACATGTATATGCAGTGTGCATTACTTTGACTCATAAAAGAGTGAGATTCATTATGGATCAACAACATCAATGAATTGGGTAATAGCATTGTATGTATGATGGGCTGTTGATTGTAAAAGGAATCCATGTCCCGATACGTCGGGTTGATGATGTCCCCTTAAGGAGCTCATAAGGATTGTCATGTAAACCCTGCAGGTGGATTACATCCGACATGATAAATAAAGTTGAGTAGTACTACTTAAGGATAAAAGGTGTTGATCAATATAGTTGTCAGTAACTTAATTTGATCGACGGACATTCGATATCTTAACATGGGGAGCTGAACGAGCATATAATAAAAGGAGCCCAAAAATATAATTTGGGATTAGGAAGGTAGTGCAACAATAGCTCTTTAGTGGACCGAGCTATTGTTAACGGGCCTGGGTTGTGTGTTCGAGCTGAACACGGGATACCCAGATTCGTTAGGAGACCTAACCCTAATTTCTCCTCATGGTCCCTGCCGTAGCCTTATATATATATCCTCTATTCTCTGGCCGTCACATAGGATTATCAGAGATAAGAAGTTTTCTCTAAATTCGTGATTCACGTAAGGAGAGAAAGAGAGGTCAGCCAAGGAGAAGAATGGTTGGGAGACCGTCGCCCACCCGACGTCCAACCCGAGGAAGGAATACGTGCAGAAGATCTTGGGGTCGCTGACGGTTCAAGGTTGCTAGAAACTATCATCTTCTTCTCATTGCAGGTATAATTCGTGAACCCTAGATTCCGCTATAAAGGGTTAGATCACGTATTAAATCTGTTAAGCTTTTATGATCGATATGCACACCAATCCGTGGTCCTGGGAATCATCACAGTTCCATCATAGATTACATTTTTCCAGAAGAACTACAGCACTTTGTTCTCAGTAATTGTGGCAAAAGGTTCAGCCTCGATCCATTTAGAGAAGTAGTCGATTTCCACGACTAGGAACTTGAGCTGGCCCGGAACTGGTGGGAAAGGACCCAGCAAGTCCATCCCCCACATTGCGAAGGGAATTGGACTTGAGAGAGACGTGAGTTGTGCTTGGGGGAGCCGGCGGATGTTGGAGAACTGCTAACAAGGGCTACATTGCCGAACATGTTGCTCGGCATCTCGAAGTATGGTAGGCCAAAAATAACCGTAGTTCAACACTTTCCTGGTGAGGAACCTTGACCCTGAATGGGCTCCGCCTATACCTTTGTGGAGTTCTTGCAAGGTATACAAGGCTTCTTTCGGGAAGAGGCACCTCAAGTAGGGTCTGCCATCTACTTGGGTGTAGGAGCGTTTGTACAAGACTTCTTCAACAAGGGTGTACCGCTCCGCTCTCGTTCGGATTCGACGGGCTTCTTTAGGGTCTTCGGGAAGGACCCCGTCCCTGAGGAACTCTATCAAAGGCTTCATCCACTTGTCCTGAAGTTGGACAGGCAGCGACTCTATCGAGTCGGGAGCTTCTTCTTCTATGCTCGGTCTTAGGAGTACTTCGATTAGGACGGTCTGCTCGAGACCCTGAAGGGAGGAGGAGGCCAATTTAGAGAGGGCATCTGCTTGGAAGTTTTCTTCTCTAGGGATCTGCTGAATTTGTGCCTCTTCAAATGAAGCCATGAGACCTTGGACCTTGGCTAGGTACTTAGCCATTCGGTCGTCTCGCGCCTCGTACTCTCCTAAGACCTGATTCATGACCAGCTGCAAATCGCTGAATATTCGAAAATGTTGTGCCCCTGCCTTGCGTGCCATACCCAGGCCGGCTATAAGGGCTTCATACTCAGCTTCGTTGTTGGAGGCTTTAAAGTTGATGCGGAGGGAGTATTGGAGAACGAAGTCATCTGGGCCTGCCAGAATTACCCCGACTCCGCTCCCTTCGGTGCAAGAGGACCCGTCTACATATACTGTCCAGATGGGAGGCCCGTTTGCTGCTTGACTAACCTCCGGGATGGTGCTCTCAATAATAAATTCAACTAAGGCTTGAGCCTTGATTGCGGTCAGAGGCTGGTAAGATATGTCTTGTTGACTCAGCTCGATCGACCACTTCATCAGACGCCCGGAGGTCTCGGGTTTGTGTAGGACTTGCTTAAGCGGCTGGTCGGTGAGAACGACCACCAAGTGGGATTGAAAATAAGGGCGGAGCTTCCTGGCTGCCACAACCGAGGCGTATGCTATCTTCTCTAATCTCGGATAGCAGAGCTCGGCATCTCTGAGAACCTTTCTCACATAATAGATAGGCTTCTGAGCCTTGTCTTCTTCCCTCACTAGAACAGCACTGAGGGTTTGCTCGGAGGCAGCTAGGTAGAGGTAGAGTGTTTCCCCAGGGATAGGCTTACTGAGGAGAGGGGGGTTGACCAGATAGGTCTTCAGTTGATCGAACAGTTCTTGCTGTTGTTGGCCCCACTCGAAGCCCTTAGCCCCCCTGAGGGCTTTGAAGAAAGGAAGACACTTCTCTCCTGACTTAGACAGGAAGCGCCCTATGGCCGCGAGGTGCCCTGTGAGCTTCTGAACCTCTTTCACACTTGTAGGAGGAGCCATGTCCAGTATGGCTTTGATCTTCTCGGGGTTGGCTTCGATCCCTTTTTGACTGACCATGAAGCCTAGGAACTTACGCGACGAGACTCCGAACGCACACTTGTTCGGGTTGAGCCTCATATCATGCTTCCTCAACACATCGAATGCTTCTAGGAGATCGACAACATGGTCGGCCCCATGGATGCTTTTAACTAGCATATCATCAACATACACTTTCCTGTTTCGGCCGATCTGATTCTAGAAGACCTTATTGACGAGGCGCTGGTAGGTTGCACTGGCCTTTTTTAGCCCGAAGGGCATTACCCTGTAGCAATAGAGTCCCTGATCGGTGACAAAGGAGGTCTTCGGGATATCCGGGGAGAACATTCTGATTTGGTTATATCCGGAGAAGGCATCCATGAAGCTCAGCACCTCATGGCCCGAAGTAGCATCGATCAAGGTGTCGATGCTGGGGAGAGGGAATGGATCCTTAGGGCATGCTTTGTTTAGGTCCGTAAAGTCGATGCAAATTCTCCAACTTCCGTTGGCCTTCTGAACCATAACAACATTAGAGAGCCACTCGGGATATTTGACTTCTTGTATAAACCAGGCTTTGAGGAGCTTGTCCACTTCTTCCTTGATGGCCTGTTAGCGCTCAGGGGCGAATTTGCGCCTCTTATGTTGAACCGGTTTGGACCCCGGAGCAACGCATAGGTGGTGGACGAGGAGGTCCTCGAAAATTTCTGGCATGTCGGCAGTCGACCAGGCAAAGAGGTCATAGTTCTTCCTGATGCATCGAACTATGTCGGAACAGAGGGCAGAGGGGAGGGTCGTGCTAATGAAGAACTTGCGGTTCGGATCTTGCTCTGAAAAGAGTACTTCCTCCAGCTCGTCTACTGGTTCGGACATAGGCTGGGTGTTCCCTTGGGGAATCTCGAGAGTCTCGAGGGAAAGGACAGGCCCCCCGGTGGAAGTCATGTAACACTTACGGGCCATCTCCTGACTACCCCTTACCTCCCCCCACTCCTGCCTTGGTGGGGAACTTCATTTTGAGATGATAGGCCGAGGGGACGGCCTCTAAAGCAGCAAGGCCAGGTCGGCCTAGAATCACATTGTAAGCAGCTGGGATGTCGACGACCATGAAATCCATTGGCTCCGTCTGGGTAGTAGGAGTTTTGCCAGCGGTTACGTCCAGGGTGATCACCCCTTTGATAGTCACTGGCACTCCCGTGAATCCATGGAGCGTATATCCTGCGGGCTTAAGCCTATCCCACGATAACTTGAGTCCTAGGAAGGCTGCTAGGAAGAGGAGGTTGACAGAACTACCATTATCCACCAGAATTCTCTCCACTTTGAAATTGGCCATGTGGAGGTTAATTACTAAGGCATCACAGTGGGGTGTTCGGACACCCTCTAGATCTTCATTCGAGAAAGTAACCGGGACTCCCAGGCCTTTGGGAGGGGGTATGCTGTGCACTGAATTGACCTCCCGAATGAAGGCCTTTCGAGAAGAGTTGGAGGTTCCTCCCATTGGACCTCCATGGATGAGGTGCAAAATTTGTTCCTCTTCAAACTCGGGAGTTTCGTCGTGTTGGATCCTGTAGGCGAGACAACAAACACTAGAGGGGGGTGAATAGTGTTAATAAAAATCTGCGGAAATTTTCTCGGTGCAGTCGACTTGGTTATGAACCAGTCGACTGATATAACCAAAATAAAGCAAAAACAATAACTCTGTGCAGTCGACTGATGGAAAAGATAGACGACTGAAGACACAGTGAAACTACAACTAAAACGACTCTGACCAGTCGACTGATAGTGCAAGGAGTCGACTGTCCAGACACTTTTTGCAGAACTTAAATAAACAAGAGTAAATTCAAAATCAAGACAACCAATCACAGAGTACACAAGATATATCCTGGTTCGGTCCTCCCGACCTACATCCAGTCCCCAAGCAACCCACTTGAGATTTCCACTATTCTTGAAAAAGATTACAAGAATACCCTACGGCGTTACGACAACAACCTTGTCTAACCCGTAGTCCTTTCTCTCAACCAGAGAAAGCAGACCCACTCTACTACCAAGAGTGAAACAAAACCGACTCTACAACCTAGAGTCGAAAACACTCTCCAACCGAGAGCAAAAGAACAAGAAATACTTTACAGTCAACCTATAGCCTTGTTGGTGTATGTGTTGATGCACGTGGCTAAAAGCAAGGTTGACTTCTATACTCAGTCCAGAGCGAATTCGTTGCTGTACTGGACTGAATGTAGAGAACCAAAGAGTATGAACTTGAAAGCTTTATTTCTCAAAAAAAATCACTTAGAATTTTTCTCAAGGAATGCTCGGATTTTAAAGAAAGTTCTGTAGATCTATTCAGTGAGATCTGAACTCTACTTAAAGAGTTTGATCTCCTGGACGTTGGGGGACAGTTACTCCAACTGTCAACCAACGGATCTAAGCTTTTGAGTTTGAAAAAATTCGATTTTGAAAAACAGAAAACGGTCAAAAGCTCTCGAACAGTCGACTGGGTTGCCATATGAGTCGACTGATCAGAGTTTGAATAAATTTAAACAGTTTTGTACTATCAGTCGACTGGCAGAGGCTTAAGTCGACTGGTACTCAAAAGTTAAATTTCTTCAAACTGTTTTGACTCTTTTTGGGGGGTTTTTAAGAGACACACATTATGAAATTTTGAGTGTGTGTGTGTGTGACAAGGCTTTACATCAGACTAAGACTCAACAAAAAGTAAGATACAATGTTTTTACAAGACACTACAATTTTGACACAATTGAGCTAAGGTCTTGAGTCTTGAGTCTTGTCTTGAGTGAAGTCTTGAATCTTGTTTGAGTGAAGTATTTATCTGTAACCTTTGAGCTTGTTCATTTGTTCAGCTAAAATAGTCTTTTGTATGTACAACCTGAAATGTTAGCTATAAAACATAGACACATGTTGCACTGTGTTGTGATCATCAAAATCAAGAATCAACATTCTCCCCCTTTTTGATGATGACAACACAATAGCTGATAATAACAGATAATATACAAGCATAATAAAGACATGCTCTCCCTATTAAAAACACAAAATGCATTGTCTTAAAAATGTAATATGTATCAGTCGACTTATCAAAATGGCAGGCGACTGATCAGGAAACCATACATAGAAAAATCATAAGCAGAAAAATATAAGTACAGATGCAGCAGCAGCAGTCGACTTATATGCCTGTGGGCAGTCGACTGACCAGAGAATTTTCCAATACCCAGAAATAGAACAAAGTTTAACAAAAAACATGAGGATATCAAAAACATATCAAACACAGAAAATAAAGCAATCATAACACAGATATCTCTCCCCCTTTGTTATCATCAAAAAACACAAAATAACAATCTGTTGCATTGAAAAGAAACTAAGATAAAGTTTTATACAGAAATAAGTGCATTAAAAAAGAAAAATTACATAATAAAAAATAAAATAAAAAGTCTTCAATCTTCCTCATCGGAGTCTTCATCGTCACCTTGAGAAGGAGGATGAAATTGAGAGTTGAAAAGATGAGTGAGGTTGTCAAGTTTGGTATCAATGTGGTCTAGTTTGGAATCAAGATTATGAAGTTGGGTATCTACAGTGGCTGAATGTTTCATTAGATAGGAGACACAGTCATATAAAGTACGAGGATCATCATAATTGGCTTGAAGAATAGGTGGATCAGTAGAGGTAGAGGGTCTAGAGGGTCTAGAAGTAGAACCTAAAGGAGCATGAGAAAGTGGAGGAGACCTAGGGGGTGATCTAGAAGGAGGATTAAGAAGTTTCATTCGTGCCAAACTAGCACGATCAAAACAATCATAATGAGTAACAACATTGGTCTCGGAATCGAGATCAATACCAAAAGCTATAAAGACTCTAGTGAGAAGACCTCCAAAAGGTAGAAAGTGAGTGTGGTCTTGATTAAGTTTAGAAAAGATGACACGACCCCAATTGATAGCAATTTTACCAAAAATCGCATACACAACTTTTTGTAATTCTAGAGAATACTGGTCATAACTACCCTTTTTAGGAAGGATGTTATAGGCTAGTATTCTAGCTACAAGCTTAGCAATAGGTTTAATATTTTTGCTTGTCATTGGAGGGCCATGATTGGGTAAAGAGATTTTAGATAAAATAGAGGCATCATCTAATAAGATTTCATCAAGATATAATCCTCCGTCATCAATACCAAGTATTTGATTGATCCTAGTCGGTGTGAGTGTCATTTTGACATTCTTCACAGACGAACGGATTACTACATCCCCATCGTGTTTTTGTACAACTCTCATATTTGTGTAAAACAAATAGATGAGTTGGGAATAATAATTGGGTTGATTAGATAAAGAGAGAAAATCATAAAGACTACTATTTTGGAATAAGGGAATAAGATTAAAACGATCAAGGTCATTGAAGTTAACAAATCTTCCAGGGAAGATTGTAATGGTACAAATAAGGTACCATTGTTCAATGAGATCGGGACTTAAGAGAAATTGAGTGTAGTCTTGAGATGAAGAGCTACCCTCATGAGATCTCTTGGATCTTTTTGGTGCCATGAAAAGAAAGAGAGGGGAAAAAATTTGAGATTTTACCAAAGAAAGGGACAAAAGATCAGAGGCGAGCACCAGCAGCAATTTGAGAGTCGACTACCTTCTTCTTCACAAACTAGGGTTTGGGATTTTGGGTAAAAAAAATTGGAAATCGGTAAAGGTGAGAAAGAGGGGCTGGTAAAGGGGTTTTAACTGAGAATGAACGGCTGAGATCAAAGAGGGAAGAAATCGACGGTATAGATAAGAGATCACGGGTGAAAAGAGAGGTGAATTTTATCTCAAAAGGCGCGATGAATAGTCGCTGAAGACGATTGAGCTCGCGACAGTCGACTGGTAGGGTATATCAGTCGACTGAGTCGAGAAGAAATTATATTTTGTATATCTGCTGATCAGTCGACTGTCATTAGGACCATGCGACTGGTCAGAGAACAGAAAGTAAATAAGTTTAAAGTCTAGTACAGTCGACTTACTTAATAACACGGTCGACTTACCAGAAACTATTTTTAACAAATATCAATAAAATCACAAATTCCAAGTTCTCTCCTTAATTTAATGAAAGTATCTTCTTTAAGGGGCTTGGTAAATATATCTGCTACTTGTTTATCAGTAGAGATAAAGTCTAAAGATATATCTCCTTTTAAAACATGATCACGTAGAAAATGATGTCGAATATCAATATGTTTCGTACGTGAATGTTGAATCGGATTTTTAGATAAATTAATTGCACTGGTATTATCACACATAATTGAGGGTTTCTCAAATGAAATACCATAATCTAATAAAGTTTGTTTCATCCACAAAATTTGTGCACATGCCAAACTTGCTGCGATATACTCAGCTTCTGTGGTTGATAGAGATACGGAGTTTTGCTTTTTACTGCACCAAGAGACTAGGGAATGTCCCAAAAAGTGACATGTACCACTAGTACTCTTGCAATCAGTTTTGCTTCCAGCAAAATCAGCATCGCTATATGACAAAAGTTGAAAATTATCGGTGCGTGGATAAAATAAACCATATTCAGATGTGCCTTTAATATATCTTAAAATTCGTTTCACTGCTTTTAAATGAGACTCTTTAGGACTATATTGATATCTAGCACATAAACATACACTGAACATAATATCTGGTCTACTTGCAGTAATATATAAGAGTGAACCAATCATACCTCGATAGAGTTTTTGATCAACACTCTTACCTAATAAATCTTTGTCAAGAGTAGTAGTAGTAGCCATAGGTGTGGATTTACTACTAGTACTATCCATGTTAAAACGTTTGAGTAATTCCTTTGCATATTTTCCTTGGTTGATAAATATGACATTTGAGGACTGTTCAATTTGAAGTCCAAGAAAATAATTGAGTTCACCCATGTGACTCATCTCAAATTCATTTTTCATGGTATTAGCAAATTCTTGACATAGATTATTATTAGTAGAACCAAAAATTATATCATCAACGTATATTTGTATGATTAAGATATCATTCTTAACTCTTTTGATAAACAATGTAGTGTCTACTTTACCTATTTCAAATCCTGTTTCTAAAAGAAAAGTTTTCAGACGATCATACCAAGCACGAGGTGCTTGTTTAAGACCGTATAAAGCCTTTTTCAATTTATAAACATGATTTGGAAATTGTTCATGTTCAAAACCTGGTGGTTGTTTAACATAAACATTTTCCTTAATAAACCCATTAAGAAAGGCACTTTTCACATCCATTTGATACAGTATAAAATTCATGAAACAAGCAAAAGATAATAAAATACAAATAGATTCTAGTCTAACAACAGGAGCATATGTTTCATCAAAATCTATACCTTCTTCTTGATTATATCCTTGTGCAACTAATCTAGCCTTGTTCCTTACAACTTGTCTTGATTCATCTAACTTATTTTTAAATACCCATTTGGTACCAGTAATTGTCTGATCAGGAGGTCTAGGAACTAAATCCCATACATCATTCCTTATAAATTGGTTTAGTTCATCTTGCATGGCATTCATCCAATATTCATTCTCACAAGCTTCTTGTATATTTTTCGGTTCAAAATCCGACAAGAATGCTGTATGAGAGATCATATTAACATGAGAACGTGTCTGAATACCATGGGAGATGTCACCAATTATTAAGTCATGAGGATGATCTTTAACTTCAACAAATGACTTTGGTAAAGTTGAAGATATCACAATCGGATCAGTCGACTTGACTTGTTCATCAGTCGACTGCTTTACTTCAGTCGACTGGTAGTCCTTATCAGTCGACTTATCAGTCAGATTAGTTTGTTCTAAGGATTTAATCACATTATCTAAAGGTGATAAATCAGTTTCATCATCTTTATTTAAGGTTGATGAAGGTAAAGATTCATCGAATGTAACATGCATTGATTCTTCAATAGTCATTGTAGACTTATTGAAAATTCTATATGCTTTACTCCTATTTGAGTATCCTAAAAAGATACCCTATTTAGATCTAGGATCAAATTTGTCTAAATTATCTTTTGTGTTTAGAATAAAACACTTACAACCAAATGTCTTAAAGTAAGAGACTTTAGGAATTTTATTAAAAAATAACTCATAACAAGTCTTCTTTAGCTTAGGTCTTAGAAGAATTCTATTTAAAACATAACAAGCTGTAGCAACAGCTTCAGCCCAAAAATGCTTTGGTAGATTGCTTTCAACAAGCATAGTACGTGCGCATTCTTGCAAAGTCCTATTTTTCCTTTCAACCACTCCATTTTGTGGTGAAGCTCTAGGAAATGCAAATGAATGTGTTATACCATTCTTGTTGCAATATTCTGTAAATGTTTCATTTTCAAATTCTCCACCATGATCACTTCTAATAGTGACTATAGTTAGAGATCTTTGATTTTGAATACGTTTACAAAAATGTGCAAATTCATCAAAAGCATCATTTTTATGTTTTTAAAAAGAATGTCCAAGTGAATCTTGAAAAATCATCTACTAAAACAAACACATATCTACTTTTATTTAAAGAAGCAACTCTAGTAGGGCCAAATAAATCCATATAAATTAATTCGAGCGGCCTACTAGTAGAAATTACTTCTTTTGTTTTAAAAGTGGATTTGATTTGTTTTCCTAGTTGACATGCATCACATAACTTATCCTTTTTAAAGGATAGTTTTGGCAGTCCTTTAACTAGGTTATATTTAGATAATTTTGAGAGATTTTTCATGTTCACATATCCAAATCTTCTATGCCATAGCCAAGATTCATTGTTAGAGGCTATTAAACAAAAGTTATTTGAAAAATCAATTGCATTCAAACATAATTCATAAATATTATTTTTACGAAAACCTTGAAAAATAACATTTTGCATAGTGGAATCATAAATCAAACATGCATCTTTTTCAAAAACAATTTTATATCCTTTATCACATAATTGACTAATGCTTAAAAGATTATGCTTTAAACAATACATTTTCTATAGTTGGGTTAGAAGTTTTACCGACCATGCCAATACCTATGACTTTGCCTTTGTTGTTATCTCCAAAGGTGACGGTTCCTCCATCTATGCTTTGAATGGTGGATAGTAGGTTGGCATGTCCTGTCATGTGTTTTGAACATCTGCTGTCTAATATCCAGCGTTCTTTCTTGGGTACCTATAAAAAGTTTAAGGTAAATATGGTACCTTTTTTATTGGGTCCAAAACACATTAGTTTGGGGGAAACCAAATCCATTAAGAGTTTGATCTTCCTCCATAAGCAGGAATATAATAAGTAGAATTACACACATTTAACACATATGAGTTAATATAAGCAATTCTATCATTCTGATTTAGACTGACTGGAACCCATACTAACTTGTTCTGTCCAGTCGACTTAATAGTGTCCTTCAGTCGACTGTTAGTGTACATCAGTCGACTGGCTGATACACTAGGTCGACTTATAAGAGGTTTTGATCTCGTTGAATAAGATCCAATTCCTCTGGACAGACGACTGGTTGTATGGTTCAGTCGACTTAACCGAATGGTAGTCTTGCTTTTATCATTAAAATCAAACTTAGGCTTTTCAAAGAAATCATACAACTTGTGTGTAACACTAGAAATAGATGCTGATTTATCTTTACTAGTGTTTACAACAGGAGATTCTTTTACAGAAGATTTTTTAAAACCAAGTCCATATTTTTGACTAGATTTTACTTGATGATGAAGCATATCATTTAAATTCTCTTTGCCTTTGTTAAACTTAGATACGTTCTTTGAAATCTCTTCATAATTCTTTTTGAGAGTTTCAAGATCAGTATCTAAACTTGCAATGCGAGAATTTAAGGATTTTACTTCCTTATCAAGGTTAAGATTTTCTTGATTAAGTGTTTGATTCACTTTCTCAAGATTCTTAACTCTAATCTTTTCTTTCTTTAACTCTTGGAATATTTCATTAAAAGCATCAAGAAGATCTTCGGAATCATAATCATTACTTACATGTTCTTGTGCAGCCATGAAACACACATTTGCCACTTCGTTATTTTCATCCGTTTCTTCTTCGGAAGATGAATCACTATCATCCCATGTAGCTTGATAAGCCTTCTTGTTCTTGGCAAATTTGTTCTTTGAATATTTGTCCTTCTTGAAGTTGGATGATTTTTCCTTATTCTTTGCATTTTCTAAGAGACAATCCTTCTTCATGTGACCTATTTTATTGCACCTGAAACATGTAGGTGGGTCATTAGAATCTCTAACTTTAGAATTAAACTTACCCTTCGTTAAGAACTTCTTGAATCTTCGAGTGAACATTGCTATCTCTTCTTCATCTTCTTCCTCATCTTCTGAGTCTGTCATGGCTTTGAAAGCCAATGATTTCTTCTTTGCTTGGTGTGATTCTGTATCCTTCTTTCGATCTTCAAGTTGGACCTCATATGCCATGAGATTGCCAACAAGATTCTCGAGAGAAAGTTGTGACAAGTCATTCGCTTCCTCTATTGCTGTGGTCTTCTTCTCCCATTCTGGAGTGAGTGCACGTAAGACTTTTCTAACCATCTCTGCTTGAGTGTAAGTCTTTCCAAGCGCCACAAGAGAGTTTGTGATGTCTGTAAATCTGGTAATCATCTCGGACACAGTCTCATTGTCCTTCATTCTGAACATCTCAAACCTGTGGACAAGAACAGAAATTTTAGACTCCTTTACTTTATTTGTGCCTTCATGTGTTACCTCGAGTGTATGCCCAATTTGATGTGCGGTTGTAGCATTGGATACACGGTTGAATTCTTCCTTTGTGAGTGCACAAAATAAGGCATTCATTGCTTTGGCATTGTTCATAGTCTGATTCTTTTGATCATCATTCCATTGTGCATATGGAATGGTAGGGGCAGTGTATTCCGTCTCTGTCATTTGCCATATCTCGTAGTTGATTGATTGGAGGTAGATTCTCATTCGGCACTTCCAATAATTGTAGTTCGTTCCATCAAATAGCGGTGGCTGTTGTGTAGATTGGCCTTCATGGTACTGATTTGTATTTGAAGTAGTTTCCATAGCCTGTAACCTCGCTCTGATACCAAGTGTTGGATCCTGTAGGCGAGACAACAAACACTAGAGGGGGGTGAATAGTGTTAATAAAAAACTGCGAAAATTTTCTCGGTGCAGTCGACTTGGTTATGAACCAGTCGACTGATATAACCAAAATAAAGCAAAAACAATAACTCTGTGCAGTCGACTGATGGAAAAGATAGACGACTGAAGACACAGTGAAACTACAACTAAAACGACTCTGACCAGTCGACTGATTGTGCAAGGAGTCGACTGTCCAGACACTTTTTGCAGAACTTAAATAAACAAGAGTAAATTCAAAATCAAGACAGCCAATCACAGAGTACACAAGATATATCCTGGTTCGGTCCTCCCGACCTACATCCAGTCCCCAAGCAACCCACTTGAGATTTCCACTATTCTTGAAAAAGATTACAAGAATACCCTACGGCGTTACGACAACAACCTTGTCTAACCCGTAGTCCTTTCTCTCAACCAGAGAAAGCAGACCCACTCTACTACCAAGAGTGAAACAAAACCGACTCTACAACCTAGAGTCGAAAACACTCTCCAACCGAGAGCAAAAGAACAAGAAATACTTTACAGTCAACCTATAGCCTTGTTGGTGTATGTGTTGATGCACGTGGCTAAAAGCAAGGTTGACTTCTATACTCAGTCCAGAGCGAATTCGTTGCTGTACTGGACTGAATGTAGAGAACCAAAGAGTATGAACTTGAAAGCTTTATTTCTCAAAAAAAATCACTTAGAATTTTTCTCAAGGAATGCTCGGATTTTAAAGAAAGTTCTGTAGATCTATTCAGTGAGATCTGAACTCTACTTAAAGAGTTTGATCTCCTGGACGTTGGGGGACAGTTACTCCAACTGTCAACCAACGGATCTAAGCTTTTGAGTTTGAAAAAATTCGATTTTGAAAAACAGAAAACGGTCAAAAGCTCTCGAACAGTCGACTGGGTTGCCATATGAGTCGACTGATCAGAGTTTGAATAAATTTAAACAGTTTTGTACTATCAGTCGACTGGCAGAGGCTTAAGTCGACTGGTACTCAAAAGTTAAATTTCTTCAAACTGTTTTGACTCTTTTTGGGGGGTTTTTAAGAGACACACATTATGAAATTTTGAGTGTGTGTGTGTGTGACAAGGCTTTACATCAGACTAAGACTCAACAAAAAGTAAGATACAATGTTTTTACAAGACACTACAATTTTGACACAATTGAGCTAAGGTCTTGAGTCTTGAGTCTTGTCTTGAGTGAAGTCTTGAATCTTTTCTGAGTGAAGTCTTTATCTGTAACCTTTGAGCTTGTTCATTTGTTCAGCTAAAATAGTCTTTTGTATGTACAACCTGAAATGTTAGCTGTAAAACATAGACACATGTTGCACTGTGTTGTGATCATCAAAATCAAGAATCAACACGTCGTGCCTCTCAGGATGCTTGTTAGCCCCCCTGGAGGGAGGAGGAAGATTAATTCGGTCCTTTCTCACAAACTTGGATAGCTGTCCTCTCTGAATGAGGGCTTCAATTTCATTCTTCAGGGCTCGACAGTCATTGGTGTCGTGGCCGTGATCCCAAAGATATCGGCACCACTTCTTCTTGTCCCTCTTCTTCCCGGAGGTATTCATCTTCGGGGCAGGAGGCAGAACTCCTTCTTTCTCGACTTCCATGAGGATAGTTGAAACATTGGTGTTGAGAGAGGTGAACTTCTCAAATCTAGGAGGCGGGCGGCGCTGACCCCCGTTGTCCTTCTGGAGCTTCTTAGCTCCTTCATCTTCGGCTGCCTTTCTCTTGGTTCTGAAGGAAGACCCCTCGAAAGTGGGGCGATGTTCAGCTTCCTCTGCCCGGATATACTTCTCGCTTCTGAGAAGAAGGTCGAAGAAGTCTCGTGGGGGCTTTTTGTCTAGGGAGGACCGGAGGTTGGAATTGAGGACATTGGATTGGAAGGCGGCTGCAGCGACCGATTGGTCGAGGGAGGCAATGGACCGGGCTTCCGCGGTAAACCGCTTGACATAATCTCTTAGTTTCTCATCCTTCTTCTAATTGAGGAAGAGTAGTGAAATACTAGTCTTCTCGGTTCGGCGGCTACTCACGAAGTGGGAGACGAAGAGGGTCTCAAATTGTTCAAAGGAGAATATGGAGGATGGAGCAAGGCGGGAGTACCATTCCCGAGCCGGGAGAGTAGCTGGGAAGGTTTTGCATAGTAGAGCATCGGAAGCTTGGTGGATCAACATGAGAGTTTTGAAACTCTCGATGTGATCTACGGGGTCTGACTCCCCCGTATATGTCTCGAACTGTGGGGGCTTGAAGTTTGCTGGAACGGGGGTCTGCTCGGACAGAGGGTCTTTCTTCTCAGTTCTTCTTTTCTATCTAGTTGGCCGAGGCGCCTCTCCATCTCGTGGAGTCGGCGGTAGACCGCATCATCCCTTCAACGGTACCCCGGTGAGCCTCTGGACTCATCTTCGTACGAAGGGGAGTGTGGAGTTCGGCGATGGTAGCTGGGGGAATGGTGAGGACTAGGGATGTGATGGTGGTGGCTCGGAGCTTGAGGAGGAGTTAGGGACCGATGGTGAGGATTTTGGACCGAAGGAGGAGTGGGGACCCTCTGAGCATTAGTGTTATTCGGTCAGAGATTAAGGGCCTGCAGGATTGTAGCTTGGAACTCTTGGAATTCGGCTCGGGTGATAGGTCCGTTCTCGTCCCTCTGGGGCTGCCGACCAGCGGGAGAACGATGTCTTCTTCGATGGTACTCAGGGGACTCCCTCCGCCTCCTGTGAAAGGGAGACCTCCTGTGATCTCGGCGACGAGGAAATTGCTCATTTGGACGTTCTGAGCGGGTGGCTCCCTCACGGGCCTGCCTTTCATCCAAATGGCGGTGAAGGTCCTCTTCTTTCTGTCGGTTGATAAGGATGTTGCGGAGGTCTTCGGAAGGGCGAGGGTTGTGAGATGCCATTGAGTCAGTTGAAGGGTTATGTATGGAGACGTGATCACGGTGAAGTGGTTGCTTCTGAGGAGGAGGACGAGAGGTCCTTACACCAGCATTTTGGGGCCCGAGTGGAGCCTGCTGGTGTTGAAGGTTTTGGAGAGGAGGCTGTAACTGCTGCAGCGGCTGATCGGGTTGAGGAGGGAGCTGTCCCTGAGGTTGGATGGGTTAGAGGGGAGCCTCCTATTACGGTTGAGGAGGAGTGGGCCCACGGTTGGACCCTCTGGATCTCAGTTTCCTTGGAGGCATGGCTGGAGGTGATCTTAACCAATGGAAGAGGATGGGGTGCTATTCGATGTTCCCATAGACAGCGCCAATCTGTTGCCGCTAAAATCGGTGTGGGGGCAAACATATAGAACTTGTGGATTCTTGGGATGTTGAATAGTCAAACCTGAAACCTTTCCACCGTAGTTTGACCGTGATCTCCTGCCATTGACCTGCAAAAAGTACGACACACCGGGGTTGATCCCGGCGACGCACCCTCCGACGCTCAAGTCAGTAATCAGAAAGATTATGAATGAGCATTGATTGGCAAAAGATTGATTACCTGTTAACAGTGGGGGATGGGGGGTATTTATAGCTGCCTTATGGACCAGTTTCGGGATAAGATCAAATCCCTACTTCCCAGTGAATGGATAGGGTGAATCAGGGCCGTTGATTAAGTATAATCATAAACCCTAATTCTATCTAGCTGAACTGGGTTTCTTGCGGGTTGGAACCCACACCCAGTTGAGGCGGATCCGTTCGTGGGCTATTGGATCTTTGGAGAAAAGACCCAGTACCCATTTCAGGCCCGTCTGTAGGTGAAATTACCATTTACCCCCAAGTTTTATGATTCGTGCCCAATTTGAACGGTTCCGATTTAACTTTATTTTTAGCCATATCAGTAAGGTAAGTGTTGATGGCATTGGGGATTCCACAACATTCATTCATTTCTTCCCCATCTTCTCTCCCGCTCATTCCCCAAACTCTATTCAATTTTGAATAATTATCATAGCACACAACCAAATATGCTTCAAAATAATAATTTCAATCTCCAAAAATAAATAACCAACTTATATCAAAATGAAACTCATCATTGCCTGCACACACAACCGAAAGAAAATGCAAGAAATTTAACAGAAATCATAAAAGCATGTATGAGAATCAAACACTTCCCTCCGAAATCTGAGCCTGTAATGGCAGTCAAGGACAGAGGGCGTCAAGCGTCAGCCAAACCCACCGCACTAAGGGGTTTCGATATCCACAAAATGCCTCCAATTTGAAGACAGATCTCACGCGATTTGGGTCGTCGAAGAGAGAGAACCCTATCGAGGGTAGAAAACGAAACCCTAATCGTGATTTGGGATTTTCGTCGCAGAGAGACAACCCACTGAGAGAAGAAATTGAAACCCTAATCACGTCAATCGAAACCCTAACATCGATTTTGGTTTCTCTAGCCAAAGAGAGGTTGAGCTGGGTTTGTCGTCGAGGAGAGAGTGGTTTCGACGAAGAGTCAGAGACAGAGCAGGAGGGAGAGGCGTCGAAGTAGGGTTTTGCTTGACGAAGAAAGAAAGCAGGAGGGAGAGAAGGTTCTTCAGATCATGAGAAAGAAAGAGAGATAGAAATGGGGGTTTTCGATTTTACCCCTTTTACCCCTCAACTTTTTGAAGATAAGCGGGATCAAATCTGAGCCGTTCGATCGCGCATTTGATCAGATGGCTGAGAACTCCCGCTGACGATAAGAAGTCCATCTCACCATCTCATAATAGACTAACTCTATATATATATATAAAGAGAGTGGGAAAACTCACAACCAAAAGAAAAATCTGGTGCTTCCCTCTGGTCTTCTCCCATCAGATCCCGACTCCACGATCACTTTCTCCTCATCCGCCCTTCATTAAAGTTGATCAGCTCCTTCCCCTCTTCACACCCATATCCTCTCCCTCTCTTTTCCTTTTTTTTTTCAAAGCCTCTCTCTGTGCTTCTCCCCCCTTTTTATTCTGGTTGCCGCCTCTTCTCTTCCCTGGGCTCCTAGTGTTCTTCCTAGGCTCTTCCTTTGGGTGGTTTGTCCCCCGTTCTTCTCTGGGGGTATCGTGGTGGCGCGTTGGCGAGCTCTCTGGTCCACTTCGCTAGGATCGCTTGAGCCGCCCTTCGGTTGTGCCTGGATCTTTAGCCTGAGTCGCTCTCCTGTTGCAATCTGTGGTTGTTTTCTGCACCCAGAACCTCGGCGTTCGCATTCTGATGATTGGATTGTCTCTGGCTCTACTCTATCGCTGTAAGTCGATTTTTCTTTTGAGCAAAGTTGGATAGTCCCTATCAGTCTCTCCCTTCTTTTTTTATCCCTCTTCTACAGCGGGATTTTATTAGTGTGATTTGGTTCCTTTTGCTGGTGTTCTTTTCAATTTAGCGCTACTTTTGAGTTCAATTTTTGTTGTGGTTAGTCTTTTCAGTACTCCTATATTGCGATCCTCCTTGTTGTGTTCTTGCCTATTTCAAACTGTTCTTGCCGTTTTGATTTCTTGTGTTTTTGGTTGCTTTGGTTGGATTGTTTCGTCCAGTGGTTAGATCTCTACAGTGACTGTTTTCACCCTGTGTTCTTTCTCGCTCCTACCTTTTCGTTCTCTTATTTGGGCTTGGGCCACATTATGGACCTATTCTGGGTGGAGGTCATAAAAAAGAATTCAAAAATAAAATCAGTAGCATTGAGGGCAGCACCCTTGGTGGCGCATCCTGAGCCCAGTCTGCTTTGCAGAACATTCTAGGGAGATCGTACTTGCCCCCAAATATCTACTGTCGCCTCCCCGCCCGTTCACCATCTCCGAAATTTTCTCCCTCTCCTTCTACTGCTCTGGTTTGTTTTTGCTATTTACAACCAGGCCATTTCAAAGCTTTCTGTTCCTCTATCATGAAGTGCTTATTTTGCCTTAAATCGGGTCACTCCCATAATCGCTGCTTTTCTCTACAATAGTTATTAGGGTTTTCGCTGGGAGTTCCTATTTCAGACCAGGTTCTGGCTGCTTTAGACTTTCCCTCTCTACAAGCAAAACTTGCCGATAGCCAAGTCCAAAAACCGAAGAAACCCAAACTTTCGGTCGTCACTCCGTTATTGTCCTCTCCCCCTATTTCACAGTGGATTGCGAATTCTGTTCACCACATCCCATCGGTCCAAACTACCTCTCCTCCCACTCCCGCTAAGTCCCAAGTCTTCCTGGTCTATGTTCCAACCTCTGAGGTCATTTCTAAGATGAACAAGCTTGACTGTCTCGGGGCTGTTTCTTTCATTGGGGGATCTATTTCTAACTACTCCTTAGATACGTTCCTTTCTAACACCTGCAATATCTCAGACTGGACTTTGGTAGTCAGCGCTTGTTCGAACAGCGATGTAGTCATCTCCTACCCCTTCTCTAATGTTCTTGATGAGTTGGTGACCATTAAATCATTCTCCATTGGTGCCATCAATCCCTCCATCTGCAAATGGGTACATCAAGTATCTTCATCTCCTTCCCTTGATCCCTCTCCTGTGATGGTTACTCTCTTGGGATTGCTCCCTTTCTGCCGCGCACCGTGCCTAGTCGCTGATATGGCGCAATGTGTCGGGGACCTTACTTGCACTTCATCATCTTCTATGATGGCTTCGGGTTGCATTCAGGTAGAAGCCGAGTTTTTATGTCCTCCTATGCAAGACCGTATCGCAGCTTACTCTTTGTGAGTGGGTCAGTATCTGTTTTCCATCTCAGTTAATTATCACGACAAGGCTTCTACCGCCCCCGCTCCGATCCCCCATCAAATTGGAGACTCTAAGGTACTGTTCTTTTTTTTTGCCTCTTATACCTCTTATAAGAGGTTTACAGTAAGAGCCTCTTTTTTAGGTGTTCTTTTTATATAAAAATAACCTCTTATAAGAACCTCTTATAAGATATTTCTGTTCTTTTTTCACATCTTACAAGAGCCTATATTACCCCAAAGTCTATATTATTCCAAAGTATAAAAATAGTGAGATGAAGGACAAGAAAAGATAAGTTCAAATTACTAATATATAAACTAGTTTAATGGCAAGTTAAATTCACAAATCAGTGTAAATCATCAATTATAATTTCGGAACAGCGAGGGAAATACCTTCATTCTGGGACAGCCTTCCATTATGAGTGTTTGGAGTAGAAGCAAGCACCATCGACCAATCTCAATACTTGATCTGGAAGACCAAATTTCTAACTGCTCCAATTACATGATGTGGAGGATCTCCAGTTGCTTAAAACCTCCTTTACAATCAAGTTTCTTCACTTCAGGTATACATTCCAGATCCAATTTCTTTCTTGACTGTGAAATTTAACTTCTGAAGTGAAGTTAGTTTTCCAATCCCAGATATTTCTGAATGACAACTCTTTGGAAGTAGGTGCCTCAAGCTAATAAGATTATTCGTGTTTTCAGCTGGAGAGAATTGGTTTTTGATTTTGATAACTTGAATTTGGTAGAGCTTGCACAAAGAAATCGGCGAATTGATAATGTTGATCATCACGTAGGTTTAATTGCAGATACTTCAGATGCTTTTAAGTTACCAACGGACTCAGGTAGTGAGACAATTATAATGCGGATATTTGAGATTGAAATTAGTAACAATTATAATATAGACTTTTTAAGTGATAGAAGGCTTATAAGAATTTGAAAGAGGCTACTAGAAGCCTTTTAGGCTTATAAGCGATTTTGGGGGAAATTGCTTATAAGAGGTAAAAAAAAAGAACGCTAAGAAAACTCTTGTAAGAGGTGGACCACCTCTTACAAGAGGTAAATTGCTTATAAGAAGAGAAAAAGAATGCTACCTAAGATTGCTACGTCTGAGGTAGCCATTCCTAAGCACTTCTCTGTTGGAGTGTCTTCGAATCCTCCCTTTCCTCCCCATAAATAGAGGGGTTTTATTAAGTCTCTACCCAAAAAGAACTTTGCTTTTCATCGCAGGGGTGTCTCTTCCCCCTCCAGCTCTTCCAAATCTCCATCTAAGGCAAAGCATCTGGTTTGGATTAACCCTGAACTCTCATCTCAGTTGGCTGCGATATCTTCCCTCTCTCTGTTGGCTCGTTCAGTGGGGACTTTGCCCTCTCATCATCAGTTCTCTCAGCCTTCTACTCACTCCCAGTTGGCTTCTGCCTCTGCTGCAACCTTATCTGCTCCTCTTATTGTTGCTGGTGCAGTGGTTTCAGATTCCAAATGGCCGGACTGGGAAGTGAACCCTAATTTCTCCGCTGCTTGGGATAATTACAAAAAAATGGTTCTAAGTTCTCCCTCTTCGACGTCCAAAGTCAATCTGGTATCACTTAAATCTTCCTCTTATCGTTCCCAGAAATCAGATGCTTGGATGGATCAAAGAAATCTTCTTGTTGAAGAAGTGTCGAAGCTGGATCACCCTCCCTCTCTCCTCAAGGTAATTTTATCCAATACTTCTTGTGCTATTAATATTTTTTCTTCTTTTAATTTATTGGGTTTATGCAATTGCGTTATTTGTCTTGGTCCGTATTCCTCTTTTCCTGGCTTTACGTACCATCGTTCAGTTTTGTATCTCTTTATTTAGACCATTTGGGCAGTAATTTGACTGCCTCGTCTATAAAAGCTCTAAATGGCTTTAGACGAAGTGGTAATGTTTTATCTTCTCTTAATTTCCTATCTCTTTCTACCATTAAACTCTCCTCTAAGTCCAATCCCTCTTCCCCTCCTGATCTTATACTGCTTACCCATTATGATCCCCTGATCTGTTCCTTTGCTGCTGGCTCTCCTCGTCCTCCTTGCACGGGAAAGTATCTAGCGAAGGGGATCTTTCTGCAAGTCGCTACTACTAAGGGGTCCATGGACCCTATTATAGTCAAGTCCCCTATTCTTACTAAGGGCTCCAGGCCTAAAGTACCTAGCCCTATCATCCGTTCGAGTGCCTGTACTCGCGCTCAAAAGGCTTCGCACCTTTCGGCGGAATCTAAGGCCTCATTAGCTGCCCAACTGCATAACTTAGAAATCCCCCTCGGTTCCTGTTAGTACAGGACAGTCGTCTCTCGGCTCTATTTACGAAGTTCATTTCGACTCTTTTTCTAACTCTAAACTGCTAAGTTTGGCTTCGGATATGGGTTTTGTTGGGGACCCTAATGATCTTTCGGTCTTTGACGACATTCATCACAGTGAAATCTTAAGAGCTTTTGAGTCAAATTTTTTTAATGATTAGTATCTCTTGGAATATCATGGGTTTGAGGTGTGAGTCTAAATAGCATGACATATTCCACCTGATCTCCTCATCCCATTGTGAAATGATCTCCATTCAAGAATCGAAGCTTGACCCTACCCCCCCCCCCCCCCCCCCCCCCAGTGATCTTACATTCTATTGGTGGAGCCTTCATTTCAAAATGGATCTCCCTTGACGCAGTGGGATCGAGGGGCGGGATCTTTTTCGGGTTTAACGAATCCAGATTCTCCCTCACTTCTGTTCGACGCTTAACCTTTTTTCTCGTAGTTAGCCTTCATTGGGCTGAATTCAACTGTTGTCTCACTGTGATTTTGTCTACGGTCCATCTACTACGGATCGCAGGAATTTATTCTGGAATGAATTTGATTCTTTCCTTAACAATCTTAACGGATTATGTGTTTTCTGGGGTGACTTTAACGTCACCAGGTTTTCTTTTGAGAGATCCGGTAACTATTTTAACTGCGGGGATTCTTCCCGTTTTAACGACTGCATTTGCTCGCTTAATCTGATTGATCTGCCTCTTAACGGCAGATCCTTCACATGGTCCAATATGCGTTTAGCACCGTCTATGACTAAGCTGGACTGTTTTCTTGTCTCTGTTGAGTGGATCTCCCAATTCCACAACTCTTTCTCATATGCTCTGCCTAATCCTTCGTCTAACCACGTACCTATCGCGTTGAATTCGAACTTTAACTTTCCTAAACCCTTCAAGTTCCGTTTTGAAAAATTCTGGCTGCAAGACCAAGTCTTTGTTAATTTTGTTTCTGAATGCCTCTCTTCCATCACGGGATCTCACGGTCTTGGTCGCATCTTGATTAAACTTCATGCTATCAAATTTGGTTGCAAAATTTGGCGTAAAGAGCGATTTGCTAATGCCAATTCCCTTAAACATTTCTTCCTCAACTCTATTGATACCATTGATAAGATCGAAGAGAGTGGCCCTATTTCGGAGACCCTCCGCTCCGAACGGAGTTCTTATAAGCATGACTTCGCTGCTATTCTTCATAACGATCACATCAAATGGGCTCAGAGAGCTAAGACTCGTTGGATTAAGGAAGGAGATGCTAATACTGCCTTTTTCCATAATTTTGCCTCTCATCGTCAGCATTGCAATTGCATCTCTTCCATTATTGATAATGGTATCGAGCTTAACTCCGACACTGAGTTCCATGCCTCCTTCCTTCGGTTCTATAAAAAATTGTTGGGTACTTCTAAACACCCAGCTATCCATCTAGACTGGGACCAACTTTATAATCAAGACTCTCATGACCTCTCCAATCTGGATGATCCTTTCACCATTGAGGAAATAAAGGCCGCAGTGTTCTCTCTTAATAGTGATTCGGCCCCTAGCCCTGATGGCTTTCCGACTTTCTTCTTCCAACGTTTTTGGGAGTTCCTTAAAGATGACCTCTTGGAGGTGTTCTCGGACCTCCATCAAGGTTCCTTTTCCTTTGATCGCATCAACTACGTCCACATTGTCCTCAATCCTAAAATATTGGGTGCTAATATGGTTTCTAAATTTCGCCCTATTAGCCTCGTAAACACTTCCTTTAAGATCATCATGAAAGTTCTCGCTAACCGCCTCAGTTTAGTCTTACCCCCCCCCCCCCATCGATCCTGCTCAAACAGGATTTATTAAGGAACGCTTCATTCTTGATAGTGTGGCTTCGGCCCAAGAAATTATCTCCGAATGCCACAGATCCAACTCTGAGGGGATTATGTTAAAATTAGATTTCGAAAAAGCCTACGATAAAGTCAGTTGGGATTTTCTTTTAGATATCCTCCTGCATCGTGGTTTTGGTCCGAGGTGGATTGCCTAGATTAAGTCTAGTCTCTTCGCTGGGACTTCGTCTGTTCTCATTAATAGGTCAGAAGGCAATAAATTTAAGTGCCTATGTGGCCTTCGTCAGGGCGATCCCATCTCTTCCCTGCTGTTCACTCTGGTGGCTGACGTGTTCAGCAAATTGCTTCAAAATGTATGGGATGCCAATGTCATAGAAGGCCTTGGAGGCTTCCACAGCTTTCGGGGCGTTCTGAATTTACAATATGCTGATGATACCATAATTTTTGCTAAACCCAATGGCTGCACTCTTCGGAACCTCAAACTCCTCCGCTACATCTTTGAAAACGTATTAGGGTTATCCATTAACTTCCAGAAATCTTCGGTTCTTTGGTTGGGAGGTTCGAACAATCGCCAACTCGAGATTGCCCAATTCTTCAACTGTGCCTCCACTTCTTTTCCTGTTCACTATCTGGGCTTTCCCTTGAGATGGGGCAAGCTGCACAAATCAGATTGGCTTTCGATGATCGAAAAAATTGAATCCAGGCTCAACACCTGGTCTAGTAAACTTCTCTCTAGAGGAGGGAGGCTGACACTAGTCAACTCGGTCCTCTCCTCTATTCCCCTATATATGATGTCCTTCTACGTTCCTTCTTGGGTCATCAAGAAAATTGACCAGATTAGAAGGAATTTCTTCTGGTCGGGTGCCGACTCATATAGAGCCGGTACGCATCTCTGCAATTGGAAGATTGTCTGTACTTCCAAAGTAGCTGGCGGGCTAGGGGTCCTTAACCTCAGGAATCAAAACCTTGCCCTGCTAGGTAAGTGGCTTTGGAGAATTCTTAAAGAAGATCACCTTCCCTGGGCTCGTCTGATTTCTTGCAAATGTTATACTAGACGAAAGTTTTGGGAATTTCATCCGTCCCTCTCTCACAAGGCCTCCCCTTTCTAGAAAGGAGTTTGGAGAGTAATTGATCCTTTTCGTTGTAGTATCTCCCACTTGTGTGCTGATGGGTCTAAAACTCGGTTCTGGACTGACCTCTGGATTGGAAACATTAATCTTGCATCCGCCTTCCCTGCCCTCTTCCAGCTGGCCACCAATCCCTCCGCCACTGTAGAGGAGTATCTTATTGAGAACAATAACCAAAGGGAATGGCATAACCCTTTCATTTACGATATCCCTTCCTATTTGGGGGATCAATTAGCCCAACTATTCTCTTGGTTAAACAATTATTCCTGGTATCCTAAAGATGACTTCCGTTGGCGGTGGACCAACTCTGGCTCCTTCTCGGTTAAATCTTCTTATAACTTCCTTAATCATGGAGGAGTCAATTCCCCTTTCACAAAGCTCATTTGGGGTTGCTGCGCTCCGTTGAAGTCCAAAATCCTTACTTGGCTCGCTCTTAATAACAAACTTCTTACCGTGGAGATCCTCAACAAAATGAATTTAGCTTGGGGCCAATTATGTGCCTTATGTCTTGGAGCTCATGAAGATGCGGATCATCTTTTTCTCCATTGCCCTTATACTCAACCACTGTGGTTTATTTGTGTGGATGCTTGGCAAGCAACGTCTATTCCCACCTCCTTTTTCGACTGCGGAAACCCTATCTTGTTAGGAAAGAATCTCGCTCCTCTTGGATGCTATCCATTATGGCTCTCATCTAGGTCATTTGGACGGAAAGAAACAATCGTGTTTTCTCTCATAAATCTATGCCTTCTGCCACTATTATTGATGAGTTTATTTTCTATACTAAACATTGGACCTCCTCCTTATCTTCTGATAAAGCGAAGGCTTTGAGATTATTCCGCCTTGATGAGGCGGCGAATTCCTTTCGCACCTCACATTTTAATCCTACTTAACTTTATGTTCTGCGGCTAGTATTTTTTGATTTTCTTATCTATTGTCCAAGCAGTCTTGATTCTTTGTTTGGTTTAATTCTAAGGTTTTCTGTTCCTTTGGCTTTGCAGAATTGATCATCCTGGACACTCTCTCGCTGTGGTCTCTGTTTTTGGTGTTCTTCTTTCTTGGGTGCTGGATGAGCACGGACAGATCCTGTTACCCAGAGTCTGGGCTTTTGGATTTTTGGATGTCCCTATTTTATTTATGTACCTTATATGGATATGCTTCGTTCTGTTCTTTTGTTTGTTTCTTGATTTTGTTATAGCCGCCCTCCAGGGCCTTGCACATGTTTTTCTCTGCTATTCTATTAGTTGCTTCTTTTTAGATGTTTGGTGATATTTCTCCAGGTTTGAATTGTCAGAGTCGACGGCGCTCCATGTTGTCGAGCGCTCTCAGGTATTTTGGGACGAGCCTGAGGGTTTTGGTATTTCTGTTCAGGGGTGGATGTGGTTCTTGGTGATTGGTCTTACGCCAAGTTGAGGTTGTCATTCTGGCCGCTTATTTCTCTGGCTATTCTGGTTTGGCTGTCTTCTCTTGGCGGTCAGTGGCTTTATCTCTTTCTTTGGAGCCTCCGGTTCAGATCCGGTAGGTTGAGATTTTGCTTGGGTTTTATTTCTTGGAGTTGAGGGCATTGGAACTTCACTTGTTCTGTAGTGGTAGTTGTGAAGGGTGGTGTGGGCCTTTGGTCTGCAATTATCTTGTTGTGGCTGTTTGTTTTCGGTGGTCTCCTATGATTTTTGTTTTCTTTGGTGTGGGACGACGGCCTGTTCCTCTCTTTTTAGGCCATGTTGCTTGAGTGCTATTTGCAGTCTGACTCTTTGTTGGGTCAGTCGTTTGGCTTTAGGTGCTCTTCTGCTCCTCGTCTCTTGACGAGATGAGTTGTGAGGCTTTTGCGGCCGGAGCGGCGATCATCCTCCTTTTGGCGATGCCGGTCATGTCTAGGTTGCTTGGAGCTCTTGCAGTTCTCGAGTTCTATTCCAAGCAGTGGTCTCTCCCTGCTCGGCTTCCTGCGGCTTTCCGTGTCTTTTTCTTCGGCTTGTTGCTGCTCAGGCTTTGAGTTCGCCCTATGTGTTGTAATTTTGTAGCAATTGTCCTCATTGCTCCTCTTCGGTCCGCTTGTTTTTCCTGTTTTTCTGGGTGTTTTTTCAATTATGCAGTTAATTTTACTTCCTGTAAAATTGTCATACTTTCTTATTCTGTACTATTCGTTTTTTTAATTAATCGTTGGGCTGGAGTCTCAAGACTATATATATATATATATATATATATATATATATATATATATATATATATATATATATATATATATAAAGACAAGTTCTATGAAAGAAAAGGCTATGATTTTTTTTTTCCATAGATTAAAAACAATGATGTAGAATAAAGAGAATAATAGCATATCAACAAAATTACCAACAAATCTGAGCTTCAATTAAATTATACCTAAGATTATAGGAATAATGTCACTGAAGCCTCTCCTAAATTTGTTATTAGCTCACTGCAAATATTAATGAGGACACCTAACATTCGTCAGTAGACTCAAGAGTAAATACAAATATAAAATAAATCAAAACATAAGATTAATTCACAAACATCTAACGGCTAATATTCGTGTAAGATAGCCTAAACCTTTTAAAAATTCTAATTAGATATAATAATGAAGTTTAAATATTAGTACCACACCACCACATGCCCCTAGCAATTAGGATATATAACAAATTGTATTAAAAATTGCTTAACACTATCATTTCTTAGTTATGCCACATCATATCAATTATAATATTTGGATATTTCAACTCCATCAGGTGATCACAGAGGCATCACTAGCTAGGAGAAAGAGATCAAGAAACCATTCCTCTATAATCTTTGTGGCAGAACCAATCACACAATCAAATTCATTTGTAGGAACATAAGAATATAAGTATGTACCTATCTCATTTTTCATTGTTATCAAGTTGTTTCCTTAAATTTTAAACTATAACAGTTGCATAGATCAGCTAAACTCTGTAACGCCACGAGCATCGCTCAGCTGCACACAAAAACAAATCCTAACAATGTCCCACCACAGGCTTGCCTCACAAAAGGTGTCATGACTATTAGGTACCCCTTAATCTTAGGCAACTATTATATATACACACCCAATTGTAACTCACATTCAATGTGGGATTAAGTCACCACCTCCTACCATGAACACCATGACCCCATTGTAATTAATTCATTCTTTCTATAGGCTCCAACCACACACTACCATAACTATAGGCCACATATGTATATACATACCATATATATACATACTCCTCAAGTACGAGGTATTACAAACTCAGTGAAGGTTACATATGCACAAGCGACAGTCTTTATCTCATTAGTTTTAATTCAGCTCTTTATGGCCTAAAGTTTGTTTCAATTCAGCTCTTTATGGCCTAAAGTTTAAATAAATCAAAGCCATAAACATTACTCTTAGAATCATATCATTAGACATCACTCTTTAGACATTACTCTTATATTCATCATATATTTTCATCTCTTTAGCAAATTGTGTGTGTGTGTGTGTGTGTGTATATATATATATATATATATATATATATATATATATATATAGGGAAAGCTTCGGTTGTGCACTACCTCTAGTGCACACGGCGTGTGCACTAGGCCTTCGGGCGTTCATATCGACGATCCGAACTGTTCACATTGATCTACACATCTAAATTAGTCTAAATATGTAAAATCAAATCATTTAAAATTCATTTACCCATTCATCATGTGACTATAAAAAACAATGATTTTCAGCCATACAATTTTGTAACACTTCAATGGATGGGTAAATGAATTTCAAATAATTTGATTTTACATATTTAGACTAATTTAGATGTGTAGATCAATGTGAATGGTTCGGATCGTCGATATGAACGCCCGAAGGCCTAGTGCACACGCCGTGTGCACTAGAGGAGTGCACAACCGAAGCTTTCCCTATATATATATATATATATATATATATATATATATATATATATATATATATATATATATATAAACCAAAATAAGAGAAGATGTTACAACTTGATCAATACCTTAATCTCATATTCTCAAAAATAATAAATATATACTCCAAAATAAGATAGGATCTTACAACTTCCTGAATACTTAATCGGGGAGGATTTAGGGATTGGCATACGACTACGACTTGGATTTGGGTGGATTGTCGAACGGCGAATGATTAGCGAGGGACGACAGCGAGGATAGGCAAACGGTAACGGCTTGTATTTGGGTGGATTGGTAGACGACGAACGACGACGGGTGGATTTTGGGCAAGGAAAGGTTAGCGGGGGTTGGGGGGATTTAGGAGAGAAAAGGCTTTGCTTACTTAGAGCATCCACAATCGTTTGCTAAAAAATATGACAAAATGGCAAATGAAAATAGCAAAATGAGAAATTGCCTGCAACGGTGGTTTGCTATAATTTTGCCATTTTTTTTAAGCGGACAAGACAACATGTCCCGTCTCACTTTAATTTTTTAATATTTTTAACCTTAATACTACATTAGTATAAGTAAGTTAGTAATTAGTAGTAGTATTAGATTATTAAATTAATATATAGGTAATTAATTAGGATATAAAGGGATTAATTAGTAAATTAACCCTAAAAAAAGTGTCCATGATTCTAGAATGGGACATGTTGTCCCGTCCAAGCCATTTTGGCATGGGACGAAACAAAATATCTCGTTTGAGGTATTTTCGATTTTTTTTTTTTTTGTTCAGACGGTACAACATATACTGTTTGATCATTAAAATAAAAAAAAAGGTCAGACAAAACAATGATCACATTAAAAAAAAAGAAAAAAAATGGACGAAACAACCCCTATAATTTGAGAATCACAATTTCGTTTCTCATTTATGAGAATGAACTGTAGCAATTTTGCCATTTTATGGCAAAATAGCAAACGACTGCAGAGCCTCGTTTCTCGTAATATGAGAAATTGGCAAATATAGCAAACGATTGTGGATGCTCTTAGTCACTAAAAAAAAATCATAGATTAAAAGAATGATGTAGAATAAAGAGAATAATAACATGTCAACAAAATTACAAACCAATTTGAGCTTGGATTAAATTGTACTTGAAATTACATGAATTATGTCACTGAAGCCTCTTTTAAAGTTGGCATTAGCTCACTGCAAATAATATTGAGGACACCTAACACACGTCAGTTGACTCAAGAGTAAATACTGTTAAGATAAATCAGAGAGAAATGAAGACAATACTGAATATTGAATTGAGTTTAACCAAGTACAATACCACCTATATATAGGAGGTGAACAAATATCAAAACAACTCTACCACCAATATGGGACTATAATATCTAACACCCCCTCTCAAACTCACGATGGGTCAAATAATGTGAGTTTGCCTACTAAGTGTCGAAATCTCTGAACTGTATGGGATTTGGTGAAGAAGTCTGCAGTCTGCTGGGAAGAGGTAACAGAATGGAGAGAGATGGTCCCTACCTCAAAACACTCACGAACATAATGACAATCAATCTCAATATGCTTCGTTCGTTCATGAAAGACCGGGTTGCTTGCAATATGCAAAGCACTTCGGTTATCACAATAAAATGGAGTAGCTCCTGTAAGGGTAACACCCATATCCGATAACAACCAACGAATATGAACAATCTCTCTAGTAGTAGCTGTCATTGCTCTGTACTCAGCCTCGGTGGAAGAACATGCAACAACTGCCTGTTTCTTGCTCCGCCATGAGATCAGCGAATCACCAAGAAATAGACAGAAACCTGTGGTAGACTTTCTGGTAGTCGGATCCCTTGCCCAATCTGAATCAGAATATGCACTGAGCTCTAGTTTGGATGTAGAAGGCATGAATAATGAGCGAGTGATAGTGCCCCGAAGATATCTGAGGATCCGAAGAAGAGCACCGTAGTGAACTGATGTAGGAGCAGAAACAAACTGGCTGACAATACTAACTGCATGAGCAATATCGGGCCTGGTCATGCATAAATAGACAAGCTGTCCAACAATCTGCCTGTATCTAGTGGGATCAGGAAGGAGCTCACCATCTGTGGGACGAAGCTTCACATGAAGCTCTAAGGGTGTATCAGCTGATCGACTGTCAGAGAGGCATGCAGCGGAAATAATATCTGATGTGTATTTCTGCTGAGAAATGAGTATCCCCTGAGATCTATGAGCAATCTCTAAACCCAGAAAGTAACGTAGCTTACCAAGGTCTTTCATATGGTAAAGGTATTTCTTGGTGGATGCAATGTCGGCAGAGTCATCCCCAGTAATGATCATATCATCAACATATAGTAGTAGAATTACCCTCCCCTGCGGTGATGACCGCACAAACATAGAATGGTCCTGAGAACTCTGACTAAAACCAGCCTTGGTGATGACAAGGCGAAAACACTCAAACCAGGCTCGAGGGGCCTGCTTCAAACCATAGATAGCCCGACGCAGCCGGCATACATGACGAGAAGGAGTAGGGAGGCCAGGAGGAGGATCCATATAAACAACTTCAGATAAGGTACCATGAAGAAAAGCATTCTTCACGTCCATCTGGTATAATGGCCAGCGGCGGATGGCTACAACAGCAAGAAGGGTGCGAACAGTAGTCATCTGTGCAACGGGAGCAAAGATCTCATCATAGTCAATGCCATGCTCCCGAGTAAACCCTCGGGCTACTAGACGGGCCTTGTGCCTCTCAATAGATCCATCAGGTTGATATTTGACCTTGAAGATCCACTTGCAGCTAATAGGCTGAACGCCCTCTGGTAGAGGAACAACATTCCAAGTGCCAGTCTGATCAAATGCACTGAATTCCTCTGCAATGGCTTTCCTCCATTCAGGATATTGAATTGCGTCTTGATATGATCTGGGCTCACGTGTAGAGTGTATAGCAGTGAGATATGCATGAAACTGTGGTGAGTAGGAAGCTAGGGTGGCAAAACTAAACTGGTCAGAAGGACCAGTGGCATCAGGTGTATAACGTGCCGGAGGAATACCAGAAGTAGAACGGGTAGACTGACGAAGAGGTGGTGGACTGACAGGGTGTGGGGATGAGGACAGTGGAGTGGGTGCATGTGTCAGTGGGGAAGTAGGTGGGATAGGTGCTGGCTGCTGTGGGGATGCAGGTGGAGGTTCGGTAGGGGGAACAACAGGTGGAAGGACTGCAAAAGATGTGAATGGAGCCAGAGGAGTGCGATCAAAAGGAATGCGGGAAGGTAAAGTCGGGGGGCTAGCAACAACTGGGGAATCGAGAAATCTAGTATCCTCGGGGGGGTCAGGTAGTAAGGGGAGTCTTCCACAAAGGAGACATGTCGAGAAATGCGGACACGATCCGCGGATGGATCAAAACAACGATAACCTTTGTGTTCAGGACTGAGACCTAAGTGAACGCACTTAGCAGCACGAGCGGAGAGCTTTGTGCGCTCAGTAGGAGGAAGAAGGACGTAATAGGTGCATCCAAAGGTACGGAGCATACTGTAGTCGGGAGGTGAATGATAAAGAGCCTCGTAAGGCGTCGTACCAGCTAGGGCAGACGAGGGAGTAATGTTGATGAGACTAACAGAGGTCATGATAGCTTCAGCCCAGAATGAACGAGGAGCGGAAGAGGAGAGTAAAAGAGCGCGAGCCGTCTCAAGGATGTGACGATGCTTGCGTTCAGCTACACCATTCTGCTCATGCGTGTGAGGGCATGATTGCTGAAACAGGGTGCCATGAGACTGAAGGATTGTTCTCATAGTGGTAGAAGTGTACTCACGTGCACCGTCCGATCGAAAATTCTTAATGTGGACACCGAACTGAGTGTGAATCATGGTTGTAAAGACCCGGTAAATATCAGGTATCTCAGATCGCTGACGCATAAGAAAAACCCATGTATGTCTAGTGAAGTCATCGATGAAGGTAACATAATAGAGATAGCCTTTCCACGATGGTACGGGAGAGGGTCCCCATATGTCAGAATGAACAAGTTAAAAAGGGTGAGTGGTTTCAGAAGTTCTTTTGTGACTAAAGGGTAGGGCAATGTGTTTGGCCAAATGACAACCCTGACAATCAGATAAATGTTTAAAAGTGAGAGAACCAAGGGCACCACTACGAGCTATAGTCTGAAGTCGTGATGCGCTAATATGATCTAAACGTCTGTGCCACAGATCAGCATCAGAGAAAACAATACCGGCAAAACTAGAAGGAGAGGGATGTGCGCGAAGAAAATCTAGATAATATAGACGACCCTGACGACTAGCGCGCCCAAACTCTTCACCGGTGGAGGAATCAGTAATAGAACAACCTAAAGAGTCAAAAGTAATGACAAGACCACTATCGCACAACGCACTAATAGAAATAAGGTTTATTGATAAATGAGGAGCATAGAGAACATATGGTAATGTGAGAGTTGGAGAGTTAATTGTCCCTGAGTGCGTGATAAGAAGTGGGGAGCCATCAGCTGTGTGTAGAGATGGAGAGTGAGAGGAAAGTGTTGTGCAGGTGGTGAATAGTGTCTGATTACTAGAGAGATGATGTGATGTACCAGAATCTAAAATCCAGAACGAATTCATACCGGGAGTGGCAGAAAGTGCAGGAGCAGAGGAGCCAGCATTGATAAACTGACCCATGAGCTGTAGTTCCAGCTGAGTAGGGCGTTGCTGAGTATTAGCCCAAGCAGTAGGAGATGGCAAGGCCGAAGATGTGAGGGAAGAAGCACTGCGAGCAGAAACAAGACTATCGCTGCTATGACTGAGAGCACAATGTGGAGGGAGATGTTGCTGGTGCCTGGATCGGGGTAGGGAGTAGGGCGGTGCTACCGGTGGCGGAAGTAGAGGTGGAGTATGGTGATGAGTGATGTAAGGAGAAGGTAGAAGGCCGGAGGAAGACTGAAAATGGCGCTGTTGCTTGTTGAATCTGGAGGAGGAACGAGTGATGGTTGCATCGAGGAAGTCAGTAGAGCCAGAAATATGTGAAAGAGACTGAGATGCCATCAAGTTGTAGGACCTGTATATATATAATAATAATAATATTATTATTATTTTTTTATTTTTTATTTTTTTTCGACTTTTTTTTTCTTTTTTTCTCTTCTTTTTTTCTCTTCTTTTTTTTCGACTTTTTTTTTTATACAATGGGGATCGGCAGTTGAAGATCCTAAGAACTATGGGCCTGGATCTCGAACTTGCCGCGTTTTTGGAAACCCTCATGGATTGATCAGGAAGTACGGGCTTATGTGCAACAGGCAGTTGAAGATGACGGCTTGAAGTTGAAGTTGAAGATGATTTGATGACGGTTTGAAGTTGAAGATGATTTGATTATCTGCAAGTTGAAGTTGAAGATGACGGCTTGAAGTTGAAGATGATTTGATGACAGCTTGAAGTTGAAGATGATTTGAGGATCTGCAAGTTGAAGTTGAAGATGATTTGATGACAGCTTGAAGTTGAAGATGATTTGAGGATCTGCAAGTTGAAGTTGAAGATCTGGAAGATGACGGCTTGGAGTTGAAGATGATTTGATGAGGATGACCTTCCAGGATGAAGATCTGGAGGAAGACGGCTTGATTTTTTTTTTTATTATTATTATTGTTTTTTTTTAATTTTTTTTTTTTTTTGAAAGAAGATCTGGAACTTAGGGTTTTGGGGAAGAAATTTGTATACTTTTTTTTTGTTTTTTTTTTGCAGTTGGAATTTGAGGGTTTTGGATGGGAAAATTTTAAGAAAAGAAAATTTGAGTAATTGGCTCTGATACCATGTTAAGATAAATCAGAGAGAAATGAAGACAATACTGAATATTGAATTGAGTTTAACCAAGTACAATACCACCTATATATAGGAGGTGAACAAATATCAAAACAACTCTACCACCAATATGGGACTATAATATATAACAAATACAAATTAACCAAGCCCATATAGGAAATAAGCTAACCACTCAATAAGGATGAAGTGCTAAATCAATGGAAAACAAAACAAACCAGTGTTTGTGCATTTACATGTGCATGAACAATACAAATTGTAAAATATTTTAAAAAAAAGTGAAATTTGTTGGTAAAATAATATTCAAATATTAACTAAAAATATTTAAATAACATATCATCATGTTGTTAGGCCTGTACTAAAATGTAAGTGGACATCCATCTAAAAAAGAACATATGCACCAATAAAAAAGTAGAAGAAGATGATATGTTAAGATATTCATCACCAGATATTTTAGTTTATCAGATGGTTTCTGCACCAAACTTCACACAATGATTATTTACCATACTGTACCATTGCAAAATCAACCTATGACTAAGGAAAACAATAATAATATGAAGGCAACAACCTCCATCTTGACTGACAATCATAGATAATGTTAACAAGAACATTATAAAGAGTTGATAAAGTGTACAATCTTTTTTTCTCTGTTTTTTTTCCTTGTTTTCTTCTATGATGGCTTTGTGCAGTTTTTTTGCGATGGCATTAAAATGTGGAATGGCAACAGTCTATTAATTTTAATTCCTTAACACTGATTGGTATTTGGAAATTTTAGTTCAAAACTGGACCCAGATTGGAAGATTCTCTGTATAGAGATATACCATTCCCTCCCTTTTCTTTCACTCCTTACAACCGCCTTCTCTGAAAACATATTTTCTTAATTTGGGTAGTTGAACTTCGTAGCTACATACGCCTATCAAAATGGATGGTCCACACTATCTTTATTATCTAATGATCGTGTTATTTATTCATTTATTTTAATCCTCCACTTGCCCTTGCTTAAATTTGTTTTAATTTTGCTCTGTAACTTACCGATTAGATCCTGAAGTTGTGACACAACCTCAAGTTCACACAACATTAGACATTAAATAAAATCAATCCCTCTAGTATGTCTTTTACTACAGTTCACAATTAATCTGTAGATTAGTGACTTTGGATAAATATGACTGGGGATGAAAAAGAAAGCTACTTTTGAAATATTTGTGTTTATCAGTAATGTCTAAATTGTGAACCACTTGGTTGATAAAGGAAATTCACAGGGGATATACTATTTGTACAAACATTCTACTTGATGATTTCGCCAAGAGAGGTAGTGATGTTTTAGGAATTGGCAAAGCCCGATGTGTATGGTTCTTGTTTCTTAGAAGCAAAGCCAATGAAACTCTAATGCATAAGAACAAAGTTGTAATAGATTATAGAACAATTATCACTATTAACAACAACAACATTACAACATGATAAATGTACCATATGCTTTATTAATCACTGCCTCCCTCCGTGAAATATCTAGGGTTCAAAAGTTTCTACGATTAAATTGTTAATAGAACAGAATATAACAATTTTATTAACAATAACAACAACAACATTACAACTTGATAAATGAACCCTACGCTTTATTAATCACTGCCTTCCTCCACAAAATATCTAAGAAACGACAACAATATTCTGTTATAAATTCTTCATATTATTAGTGTTCAATAGTTTGTACGATTAAATTGTTAATATAAGAGCAAAAAGATGAGAGCGAGAGCGAGAGCGTCCAGTCCAAGACCCACCCACCTTTCCTCCCCCTCTCATTCTCCCACCCACCGTGCCAGAAGATCATCACCAGCGATGAACAAGCGGAGTAGAGACGAAGGAGAGGTGCACCACCGTGAGGGTGAGCGGAGTAGATGGAAGAGCCCCAGAGACGAGTCCCCTCAAAGGGTCAGGATGGAACGAACAGCACATGTTAGAGGGAGATCTGTTCACCGCGACCCCCACCGCGACTCAGAGTTCAGACTGAACCAATCGAAGAGCAAGCCCACGTACGACCGTTCAAGCCCGGGGGACGACGAACGTTATAAAAGAAAATGGACGTACGCTGACGTAACAAGAGGGAAAGTAGACAGCGTCGATCAACATAGAGTTCGTCGTCGCTCTCCGACGCCCGACAGAGTACGCCGGCTCCCCAGAAAGGAAGAAGAAGAGGAATGGATCCTCGTTAAGTCAAAGAAGAACAAGAAAACCGTCAAAAGCAACAGCGGCTCCGAAGCGTCGCGCATCGACGGACGTCCAAACTGTCACAAATGTGCGCGTCAGGGACACACCATTAGCAAGTGTCCTAACGACTGGTTTTGCTATCACTGTAGGTGTTCGGGTCACATCTCTACTGCATGCCCTAAACAAAACCACGGATCAGCGTCTAACTCGAAGGCTAAGACAGAGGCGCTCCCTGTGGTATCGGTGGAGAGTAAGACACAAGAGAGCGCCGCAGGGGAACGTCGAGTCGTCCAAGCTACTGTTGTTCCGACACCACTAATAGCGGAGTTCGAGCGAAGGTTCAACGGAGGTATCATCGTTAAGGCACAGACAGACAACCCTACAGCGAACAATGTATCAGATCTGCTCAGTGCGGCATTAGTTTCGATCCCGACCCCGATATGGGTTATTCAGGAGATAGGGGTGAACGTTTTCTTCGCTCACTGCAACGATGAGCATATCGCCAAAGAGACTATTAGGGTAAAGGGATTGGAGGGAAGAGATGCTCAGGGGTTAGAATTTTTTGTGAATTTCAGATGGTGGAGTAGAGATCATGGAGCGCTGAAGGCAGAGAATTATCCACCGGTATGGATCCGCTTATACAACCTCCCATTCCACTTGTGGGTTCGTTCGGGCTTCCAAAACGTGGTACGTCCGTTCGGAATGCTTATTGATATTGATAGGCAAACAGTGACACTTTCGGCAAGAAAGTTTGCAAGAATCAAAATCGGGGTGGCGAAGAAAGCAGACATCCCTTCCAAGATTATTGTTGAGTTCGACAATTGCTTATATGAGGTTACAGTAATTGTTGAAGTTCAGAAGAACGTTTCCTTCACAGATTTTACTTCGACAGCAAAAAATAATTTCAACGGCGGAGATGTATTGCCAGAGGAAGACGATGAACCCAAGCGCTTGGATGTTGAGTCACGTACTGTCGCTAGATCCATGCAGAAAGCACCGCTTAGACCAATGGATATTGAGCAACAGAGCATTATGCCATCTCCACCGTTCAATCAGGTGTCCAATCCAAGTGGAGCTCTTCCACACAGTGGTCCAGGCTGGCGTAGGGTCCCACTAGCTAATCCTATACTCCAAAATGTCACCCAGCTAGCTGTGAGAAAAGATGGTCACACTGTGCGGGATGTGACCACTCGCGGCGCGTCAACAGGAAGGAAACAACTCATTAATGTGGAGGAAGCTAAGTCTACATCAGTAGCTATTAAAGCTACGGGTATCCTGAAGTCACAAGAGGGGGTGGGTCACGAGCTTGCTAAGTCAATGGGATTGGTCAACGAACCGTGGTTGGGCTTTTCAAAAGAAGATATTGAATTATCTATTAAAAATGCAGTTGCGGCTCTTCTTCACTCAAAAGTTGTATCAGGAAGTGGGCCAGGCCTCTTGGACCTCATCCCTTCGAAACCAGACTTTGTCACTGACCCGGGAATGCTCATAGCGCCAGTACAGGACACAATAAGGAGAGACATCATATTACACCCTGATCAAGTGGCCGAAGTGCCCCCTGCAGCGGGTCCCGCCTCTGAGAATGACATTATTGGAGCCCTAGATGGTATTAGGGAGGACAATATTGTCTCTGGGGCAGATACAGAAGGCGAAGAGAAAGAAGTCAGAGGAAGTGTGGGTAGTACTTCTACCAGAAAATTCTTGGAATATCAGAGGAAGGGAAAGAGGCAGATGCTGAGTACGGAAAGTCAGAAGAACGATCCAGATGGTTGGCTTAGTGGGGGGAACAAACAGCAGGAGGAGTCCGCGACAGGAGAAGGTACCTCTCATCCTTATTGCTCCGTTCTTAATTCTTTATCAGATGATACGTTAATTTACTTTGCAAGTCTGTATGGGATAGCTATGGGATCCACTAAGGATGAGCATCTTTCAAATTTAGCTATCATTAGAGAGGCATCCAAAATGGTTAGTTACTAGTCCCTGGGTTATTAGGGGGGGGGGGGGGGGGGGGGCGTTCGTTAGATGTTGTTAGTATTATTTAATGGTATACATCTTCTGGAACGTTAGAGGAATGCGTCAAAAGCTGAAAAAGAGAGCTATTGGCGTCACGATTAACAAAATTAGACCACACATCTGCGGTTTACAAGAAACTAGGATTGACACTCCAACAGCGGAGGACTTCATTTCCATTAGAGGGCTGGCGGACTTTCACTGGAGATTTAAGCCGGCGAGGGGCTATTCAGGGGGAATTGCGGTTGGAGTTTGCGCTGCGACTTATGAGATTATCGACGAATACATTGGAATCTTCTCTGCCTCGATCAGAATCAGACGTAGACAAGATAATTGGATCCAGACTGTATCAAGCGTCTATGGTTCGTATGACAGCAGACTTCGCAAAGAGTTTTGGTCAGAATTAAGCTTCATCAGAAGCAAATGGGGAGGGGCCTGGATTGTGGGCGGAGACTTCAACATCACCAGATTTCAGGACGAGCATAGAGGTAGAGGCCAAAGTCAGTCGGAGCAAGATTCTTTCAACGAGAAGATTGATGCGCTAGACCTATTGGAATTAGAGATGACCGATAGGAAATTCACGTGGACGAATATGCAGCGGAATCCGACACTGGCCAAACTTGATCGAGTATTGGTGTCGATTGATTGGGAGAATGTTCACCCTCTAGCTAAGGTCAAGACGTCTATTCGATACACCTCGGATCACCTACCCCTGGTTGTCGACTGTGGTGCTAGCCAAAGGAAGAACTTTTTCTGCTTTAAATTCGAGAAAGCCTGGACCTTGTGTGAGGAAACTCGCCGACTTATTGCTGAGTCCTGGGACGCTGACACTTCTCAGGGGTCGGTAGTAGGTAGGTGGGTTGAGAAGACTAGGCGACTAAGAAAGTGTCTTAAAATCTGGGCTAGGGAGAAAGCGCGCCACATCTCTCAGCATAGAGACGAGCTAGCAGGTAGAATAGCCGATCTGGAAGCAACTCAAGAGGATTTTGATCTTCAGGAGGCAGAGAAAGACGAGCTAGCAAATAAATGACTTGAGCTGCAACAGATTGCTAAGATGGAGGAAATATACTGGCAACAGAGAGCAAGGATTCAATGGCTCAGAGAAGGAGACGCTAATACGAAATATTTCCACAAGATGGCTAGTGGTAGGCGCAGACACAACCATATCACAGGTATCTCGGTTAACGGGACCTGGACCGAAGATGAAGACCAGGTCAAGGAACACTTGGATGACTTTTATCACAACCTGTTAGGTCGATCGCAGGAGGCAAGATGCTCTTTTTCTCAGGACATGTGGAGCGCATCTAGATTAGATGGGAGCAGCAACATTGAAGGGAGGTTCGACGAAACAGAAGTGTTAGATGCGATCAAAAGCCTAGGTCAAGACAAGGCGCCAGGTCCAGACGGCCTGCCGATCTTTTTCTATGTTGTTTATTGGAGTATCATCAAGAAAGACTTGATGGACATATTCCACGAGGTCTATGAGGGCAGTGCTACCCTGGATAGATTAAATTACGCCTCCATCATTCTGGTTCCCAAGAATAGGGAAGTAAGATCACATGAAGATCTGAGACCTATAAGTCTTCTGAACGGGTCGTTCAAAATTATCACGAAAGTACTGGCTCAACGACTAGCTCCGCATTTAAATGAGATTATTGCGCAATCACAAAGCGGGTTCATCAGGGGAAGGGATATCATGGATAGCATCGCCTCTGCCCATGAGATTGTATATAGGGGTCACAGCACCAAAGCACACGGGTTCATTTTGAATCTTGACTTTCATAAGGCTTACGATTCAGTGTCGTGGGAATGCGTGGAGGAGGTACTAGCACTAAAAGGCTTCAGCACTAAATGGAGATCATGGATGACCAAGTGTCTGCGAGGAGGCAAATCAAATATCCAGGTTAACGGGTGGCAAGGGAAAGTTATTAACTGTAAGAGAGGTCTGCGTCAGGGAGACCCTCTGTCATCTTTACTGTTCGCAATTGTCGCGGACGGGCTTGCAGAAATGATCAGTAGGGCTATGAATAACCATACCATCAAAGGGATTCAGATCAAGGGCATTCCTACCCCAATGGCGATTCTACAATATGCAGACGATACAATGTTGTTCGGAAAAGCAACGGTAGAAGAAGCTGTGGCTATGAAGGGGGTCTTGGCATGCTTTCAAGGGTGGTCTGGCCTCAAAGTTAACTTGAGAAAAACTAGCATTATTCCGCTGTCGGATCTTCCTTCCAACCTGATTAGAGATATAGCAGATATCTTTCAATGCAAGTTTGGGGAGTACCCCATCAAATACCTGGGTACCCCAATTAGGCCAGGTGCTCTGCTGAGAGAAGATTGGACACCTCTCACTGATAAGATTCATAAAAAGCTCTCGGGATGGCAGAGTCTGTACCTCTCCCTCGGAGGAAGGATAATCCTGCTCAATTCGGTGATTAGTGTGATCCCGCTATATCTCATGTCTATCTATGAACTACCTAAGTGGGTCATCAACAGAATCGATAAACTTAGGCGGAGATTCCTGTGGAAAGGATCGGACGAGGGAAACAAAGGTTTCAATCTCGTTAGCTGGGGAAGAGTATGCAAGAGAAAGGAATTCGGAGGTTTGGGGATCATGTGTCTGCAGGACATGAACAGAGCGTTACTGAGCAAATGGTGGTGGAAGATCACTAATAACCACAGAGGGTGGTGGAGCTACTCTTTTGCACGATTTCGGAAGGGTCGCAAATACCGCTTCGGAGGGAAAAGCCCATCGGCCAAAGTTTCACTGATGTGGAAAGGCATATCTAAGCAAGGATTATTGTTCCACTCCAACACTAGGTGCAAAGTGGGAAATGGAAGGCAAACCAGGTTCTGGAAAGACAAATGGTGCGGATCGACCTCCCTTCAAAACCAATTTCCTTTGGCGGCGGAAGCTACTACGAACCTAGATCTCACTGTGGCAGACGTGCGGAAGAGGGGTAAACTAAGCTTTATAGTTCGACAGAATATTTCCCAGGAAAGTTTGGTACAATTCGAGGCCTTAAACGATTTCATCCTGCAGACTGAAGGAAGAGGGAATTCGTCAGAAGATGAGAGGTGGTGGGACAGAGACAATTCTAAACTTTTCTCGGTCTCATCCATGTATAAATGGATCAATGACGGAGGGACTAGATGCCAAGCTCAAGCGATCATTTGGGGAACCCAAGCTCCGTTCACAGTCAAGGTGTTTTGTTGGCTGGCCAATAAAAACGCGATTCTTTCAAAAGTCAACCTTAAAAAGAGAGGCATGCAGATAGATACGAGATGTGGGAGCTGCTCTGTGGCGGAAGAAGACGTCAACCATATTCTATTCCAGTGTCCTAGCGCTAGGCTGTCATGGGAGGTTGTCAGTAGAGGGTTTGGGTGTAATCAGATTCCTAAATCAACAACTGAGATCTGGGGATCTTATAGAGAAGCCAATATTAAAAAAGATGATAGAGGGGCATGGGATTTAGCTATAGCTGCTTTAATCTGGTCTTTATGGATTCAAAGAAATGATCATATTTTCCGAAATATCTCGTATAGATTTTCTCACTTTATGAATAAAATATTTATGTTAATTCATGATTGGGCAGGTGCTATGGAGGCAACAAAGAGGATGAGGTACAATGAAGGAGAGTAGTCAAGGTGGACTTACAGTACTCTTCAAAGCAGATTCTAGGTTGACGAGGAGTGTTGATAGCTTTTGGGAGGTAGCGGTCACAGTACATGACCACTTTTGGGGCTTCCGTCGGGACTTCGGTGTAGTAGATGTCCTCGACGGATTAGATCGTGATTTCTTTTGCTTCTATGTTTTGTAATGTTATGTAATCTCTATTTACTTAACTCTTATGTAAGCTCTACTTTGTTTCCTTAATCGTTCGTTAATGAAACGATGGCCTGGACCATCTTTTGAATCAAAAAACAATTCTATTAACAATTTTTAATAAAACAGAAAATTATTAGTGTTCAATAGTTCGATGTTCTATTAACAATTTTCACTATTAACAACAACAACAATATGCTTTTCTAAGTTCATCATATTATTGAGTTCCATAGAAAATTAAAATATATAATCCAAATAATATGTATTAGTATAATTTAGTATAAGTATAATTGTAAAAAATAATACATATAATCAAAATAAGAGAAGATCTTACAAAAAAAGAGAGAATCGCCCTTTCTCATTATTTGTAACGGCGAACGACAACTACTTGAATTTGGTGAATTTGGGCAGATTGACGAATGGCGTACAACGGCGGTTTGGATATGGGTGAAGTGGTGAATGACGATCAGTTAGGACTGGGTTTTGGGTGAGGGGTGACGGCGAGGTTACGCAAACGGCCCATGATGACGTCTTGGATTTGGACGAAGTGGCGAACAAAGATCATAAGGCTGGGTTATGGGCGAGGGGCAACGACAACAAATTAGATTAGGGCGGACTGTCGAACGATGAAAGGGCGAACGACGATGGATGGGTTCTGCCATGAGCAAGGGTGAGTGAGGTTTTTTTTCTTTTTTTCTTTTTTTTTTGGGGGGGGGGGGGGGGGGGGGGGGATGATTTGGGAGATGAAAAGTTTTTTGAGTTTTGAGTTTTTTATTTTATAAGAAACACGTGTGGGTTGCACGTGCTAAGATAAGTGTTGATTCCTACTTTTGCTCTCCTTTCTCTATTTCAAAATAGAGAAAGGAGAGAGGGGGTATGCCTATTAGCTTAAGATATAGCAATAATATGGAAGACTAATATATGAGTATATATGTTTTCTATTTAATTTTGGGGGTAAAGTTATGAAACCCTCCAATATTTGGGTCCGAAATTAAGAAAGCCCTCACAGTTAAATTTCACTCACTTAGCACCCCGTTATTATCTCTTTCATTTCTAGCATTATATTTGATTCATATAATTACCTAATTACCCCTCACTAATATAAAAACTTATTTTTACCTATTAATAAGGTAGGGGGTTCGATAATTACATAATTCAAATTTAACGTCAGAAATAACAATATGGATGTTGAATGAGTGCAATTTAACGGTATGGGGTTTCTTAATTTCGGACCCAAATGCTTGGGGGTTTCATAACTTTACCCCTTTAATTTTTATAATAATAAAATAATTAACACTGCTTCAATTTGATCTTCAATTTGAATATAATATACCTCTATTAGTAAGACAACGCACCAGGAACCTCTAAAATTATGGAATTCAGAACTATCTGCCAGACTCATAAATACCCTTCATATTGGATCAGGTAATTCAAAATCCTACTGTTATCAGCGATATCCTCTCAGTCTATGCTGATAATTTGACAATGGAATAAGGTTGTACTACTTCTCAGTAACTTAGTTACTTCTCCTACCTTAGCCCAACTCATATCGCCAGATGCAGCATATGTAAAAGAAAGCATCACAACGGATAAAATGCAAGGCTTTATATGTGAAATATTCCTGCCAATGTAGTAAAACTCCAAAATTGTGGTTAGGGTTGAGGATTTATAGTTAAATTGTAACAAACTCTGACAGGTCGAGCACCCACGTTACGCGAAGAGACTTGGACTATGTACAGTGGTATGTGTTGTTATAGTCCATTGAAAGCATGCGCCAGGGTAGGATTTGAACCAGAGTGAATTTGCTACCATGTTTAAATGTCCTTACCATTGCACAAAATCTCCGTAGTGTTGACCTTAAGTTCGGTGTGCACAAAACGTATCATCAACAACTAATATTTTCAATACAGGATTTACAGAAAAAGGAAAACCCTAGAAAAGATTCAAAGTGATGGAAATCAAGCAAAAGAGGCATAAACCGAAAAATCTATGAAAATTGCACATAAGAAACATGTGCTTCAAATTATCAAAAAAGCCAGTCAAAATAGATAACTTATTTTAGTTTATGTAAGGAGAATATATGTAAAGCAGTGTTGATTGATAAATTAGTTTTGAAAATAATATAAAGTGAAATCGCCAAAAAAAATCGAATCTGCACGACAGCGGTCGACCGCACGAAATGACAGTCGACCTTCGCAACAGTCGACCGCTCATATTTGCGGAAAAGATGAGTCAGTCGACTAGTCATCGCTCGACTTACGAGTTAAAAAATGAACGATCGACTTTCCATCATTGCGATCGACCGTCCTAGTGTAGATTTGACTATTTCGGAAATATCTTTTCATTTTCGGAAAGATACGTTTCTACACTCTATATATTGAGGCGAATTCACAGTGTATTCCTCACCCCTGGCTATCATAATTCTTCTGAACTATGCATTCAATCAATACTCCGAGTGTGAGAGATTTTATTGTTTTCTTCAGTCAAGGTCTTTTTAGATCTTGAGAGTTTTTCTTTCTTTTCCACTTCGGTGAGTTCGGGACTTATTTGTAGAAGCCCTAGTGGTGTAATAGGTCTCTCGACCTGAATTCCGAGAATCACTGTACAAGGGTTTAAAATATAGTGGAACGCTTGTGGCGGAAAATTGCTACAAGTATATGATGTGAACGTAGACCTGAAGGTCAAACCACGTTATATCGCTGTATCTTGCTCGTTGCTCTATTTGCTTTCTTTTAATCTATCTTTTTTACTTTACGCATTTCATTTTTACTCTTTCTTACTCGTTGCTCTATTTGCTTTCTTTTTACTTTACGTATTTCATTTGAATTTTTTAATTTTCGCACATTCATCCTATTCACCCCTTTTAGGGTGATTAACACGTAGTTGTTGTGAGTTGAGAGACTTATATTTATATTTCAGCACTAAATAAATGAGATTCTCAGTCCCATGGGTTTGGATTTCTTTATCTTCAAGCACATTTCAAGCTGAAAGCAGTTCTGCCTACATCAAGCCGTCAGGTCAAAAGGTAGCCAACCAATCAACACACCATGCTTCCACATTTAGATGAGCACAAGGACCACCGAATCCAAGTTGATCTAACCAGTCAAGTCTTAGAATGATCCCATTCTTCATCTTTTGATTCCCCTAAATGATTGGACCACAAAATGCTGCATCTCTGCGTGCTTAGAAGACACCAAGAAATGTGACCTCATCAGGAGTAACCTTTTATTCTTGCAACAGATGAAAGAACATAAGTGCATATTCTGCAAAAAAAAATCATTACAAAACTAGTGGTCATAAGGTTCTAGAATACAATATAGCTGTACGATCTAATACCTCAAACAACTGAAAAATAGTATTTCCATCTTTATATTTAGAGTGCGTACCTTATAAATGATCTGTGTCAATAAAGGAACTGAAGCATGAATGTCAATGGCACAAAACCTCTATAATAACTTCAAAAGAATCTGACTAAGCACAGGCTTTAAAATGACAAGAAAACTTGCTTTATCTCAATAGACAATAGTACCTCATGGATGTAACAATTCTGTGTATGGCCTGAAATATAGACATATACATGGTCTCATTTTTTAATCCAGGCATCTCCAGGAAATATCTTATTGCCATCCTGGAAATATTTGATTCAACTGGGAAGCTTATTAATGTTACCTCTATGAAGAAAGACAACAGGATTATCCATGCCTCCTCTAGGATAAAGGCGCCTCCCAGCTGAGAATACAATCTCCCACAAAATTTCATAAGATCGGTGTTCTCATTGCAATTCTTAAGGAGTATCTTAAAGTAGGATTAAGTACTTGACAACTGTACCAACTTGGTCCAAACTAAATCTTCCATCACATATCTTCCCGCACTATGGTACTTATTTGCCATTCATTGTCCCTTCTGTGAGAGTATTACTTCACACCAGCCCAAAACAGATAAGTAGCCTCAGTTCTTTAAAGTGAGAAATTTGAATTCATGAATGTGCATTCTTCAACTACATCACTCAACAGAAGGCAATCAAGTTCGGTTACATAACCTTCTTTTTTCATTTCCACAGTCAGATTGTCAAGCTGTTCATAGATATCCACAACTCTAGGGTGCAATTTATCTTCTGCAATAAATGAGCTTGTGTTATTTCCCACCGAAATCCAACTACATCCAGGTGACTTCCTTACCCCTCTTTCCTTCATTGCTTGCTTCAACATCTTAGCTGCACCCCAGTTACGAGATGCAGCGTGTATGCTAGACAGCAGCACATAGGGAGAAGAATTTTGAGGTTCCAAATTGATAAGCTTATCAGCTGCATGCTTCCCTCGTATCTCATCTCCATAAACTCTACAAGCCGAAAGAAATGTAGCCCAGATCACACCATCAGGTTCAAAGGGTAGCTTAGTGACAAACTCCTCAGCCTCTTTAAGATAACCAACACGACCAAGTATATCTACCATGCAAGCATAGTGATCAGGTTTCGGATTTATCCCATACTTCTTGGACATAAGCACAAAAAAACCACGTCCTTGGGAAACTAATCCTGCATGACTACAAGCTGTGAGGATACCGAGGAATGTGACATCATCAGGAGTTATATTTTCCTCCAGGATCTGATGAAAGAGTAAGAGTGCTTCTTCTGCAAATCCACTCTTTGCGAACCCAACAATCATGGGGTTCCACAAGATGATGTCTCCTTTACTGGTTAATTCATCAAATACTTGAAAAGCAGCTCCTATATCTCCACATTTAGAGTACATGTCTATCAGTGCACTGCGCGTATAACTGTATGAACTAAAACCCATTTGGAAAATGAGACAGTGGACTTCTTTACCTTCTACAAGAGAGGCTAAGTCAGCACATGCTTTAAGAACGCTTGAAAAAGTTGCCTCGTCTGAAGGAACATAATACTTGCGCATCTTCTGAAATAATACAAGTGACTCTTCACTGTAACCATTCTGGGTATGACCTGAAATAACAGCCGTCCACAAGACCTTGTTATTGCTTATGGGGATCTCTAGGAAGAGACTATTGGCATCCCTCATAGCTTTCAACTTCAGATATGTGCATAACAATGATACCTCTATAAAATCATAACCATACAGAAGTCCAGACTTAAATAGGTTGCAATGTATTTGTTTTCCCATACTTAATCCGGAAGGCCCATTACACACAGGCAGAAGACTTGCAAATGTGAACTGAGATGCCTTTATGCCTTCAGTCTGCATCTGCCCAAACAAATCCAAAGCTTCATTTACCTTATTATTCTGAACATATCCGGCTATTAGGGCATTCCTTGAAACTGCATTCTTCTCGGGCATCTCCAAGAATACCTGGTGTGCGTCCTCCAATTTACCAAGCTGTGCATACATATTTATAAGAGAACTTCCCACATATGATCCTAAACAAAGGTTGCACTTTATGGCTAGGCAATGGAGTTGTGTTCCTTCCTTAAATGCTCCGATATTAGAGACTGCGCTAATTACACTAGCAAATGAGGCCTCGTCGGGCTTAGCCCCTTTGAAACTCATTCTTTGGAACAACCTCAATGCATCTTCTTCCCTATCATTATGAGCATAACAAGCTATCATTGCATTCCAAGAAATATTGTCTTTGTGAGGAAGAAGCTCAAACTGGCGCTGCGCATCGTTCAGCTCACCAAGTTTTCCATACATATCAACAACAGCATTTCCTAGAAATGAACTTCCTGTTAAATTCCTCTTTATTATATCACAATGCACCTGCCTCCCCAATTCTAGGTATGCCAATGCAGTACATGTTGCAAACACACTAACAAGAGTGAACTCATCGAGTTTAAATCCAAAACCCTTCATCTGCAAAAACATCTCCATCACATCCAGGGGCTGGTCATTCTGTGAATACGCTCCAATCATAGCATTCCACATTACGATATTCCACTCATATGATGTATCAAAGACCCTCCTTGCATCCTCCAACACATGACATTTAGCATACATACTGATCAAAGAACTCCCAACAAAAACACTAGAATGCAAACTAAGCCTAATAGCCATGGAATGAACAACCCGTCCTTCATCAAGAGCCATTAGGCTAGCCACAGCACTCAGCACACTCGCCAATGTCGACTGAGTAGGCTTCACATCACATGCTCTCATTTCTCGAAACAATTCAAGGGCTTCATCCTCACACCCATTCTGTGCATACCCTGAAATAATTACATTCCAAGCGACTACATTTTGATACGCCATCTCCCTTAGCAAGAATTTTGCCTCTTCCAATTTTCCAAGATTCACACAAGCAGTTATAACTGTCACGAAGGTAACACAATCGGCTTTCATACCAACCCCTCGCATTCTTGAAAACAACTGCAGGGCTTCTTCAGCCCTGCCAATCCAAACATATCCCGAAATCATTGCAGTCCAAGAAACCATATCCGGGTGTTTAATCCCATCAAACACAGTTCGGGCATCGGAAACACACCCACACTTTGCATACATATCAATCAAAGATCCCTCACAAAAAGAATTAGAATCAAACCCACACTTAATAACTTGACAATGTATGATTCTCCCACGCTCCAAATCACTGACTCTAGCTAACGAGGAGCAAACAGTGGCAAAACTGAATTGGTCCGGTCGAGCACCGGAGCAGTGCATTGATGCAAATACATCAATAACGGATTCTGGTGAGTCCTGTCTCGAGTGAGCAGAGAGAACAGAGTTCCAAGCCGGCCGGGTTGGTTTCTCGAGGCAAAAGAAGGCATTTTGGGTGGAACCCAGATCTCCTGATTTGGAGTAAAGGTCGATAAGTGCATTTCCAAGGGTGCCATTGAGTTGGAAGCTGAGTACGAGGATTCGGGCATGGAGAATTCGGCAGATTGAGAATGGGTGAGTTCTTTGGAGAATTTGGTCGAATGGGTGGTGAGCATGAGAGCGGGTGGCTTTCGAGCATTGATGAATGAGGAGATTGGTGTATGATTGAGGGTCTGAAGGGATTGAGAATGATAGAGGTGAGTGAAAGGAGGAGAGAGAAAGGAGAGTGAGTTTGAATTTGGGAGATTGGGCGCGTTGGTGCTTAAAAAGGGTGGAGGCAGAATGCATTCTATTTATTCCATTCTTTTGATTTTCATTTTGACTAGTTTTAAGGAATTTTTTTATATTTCAAAATGTGAAGAGACTGAGGAAACGTGCATAATGCAAGGAAGAATAGATATGCCCACGTAGTGGTTTCCGGTGTCCAGTATTAGGCTAAATTTTAAAAAAAAACCTTCAAATATGGGCCTTTATGCAGAAAACCCTCCTGATATTTTTTATAGTGAAAACCCCGTGAAGTATGGTTGTTGCAAAAATCTCCCCTGAAGTATTTTAAAAAAACCACATCTAACTTTTCTACTTGTATCAGATAACCACATTTATCTTTGCAAATTGTTTCAAAAAACATCATATATCTTTCTCATTATTGTCAAAAATCTTCCTCAACTTTAGCAGAAGTCTCACGTTGGGCGGCCAGCTTCTCCTGCTCCGCCTTCTTCCCCTTCTCCGCTTTCGCCTTCTCGGCAACGGCTAGCAGAGCACGCCTGTCATCAACTTGCTTGGACGTCATCGCTGTAAAAAAAGAAAGAAGAAGGGCTAACGTTAACACGAAGGCAGAAAGATGCAAAAATTCAGAACGAAACATTATGGGGTCGGCTGGGCTCAGTCTGGCCCGGGCGAGGTGTAGCTCCGTCACTCGAGGCCACGCGATGCTGTGCCCCCAAACTATCTTCTCAACCCTCTTCCACTCCTTCGCCGTCAAGTCACTGTGCTTCGGAGGTTTGTGGTTCGGCTTGAAGAAATTCCACGAGGTCGGAATCCCCCAAGACTTCTCACTCCGGACCACAAAGTATTTCTCCTTCCACCCTTGATGGAATCTGGATGGCCGTGCACCACCTTCTTATGCGGTCTGGGCGAGAAGTAAAAAATCACTTCCTGATCACCGAGCGAGCTGATCCCTAAAATGGCTCGGAAATATGTCAACCTCGACTTCATGCCCTTCTCTTGGCACTTCAAGATGAAACAGATCAAATGTTTCCAAGAGTTCGGGCCATACTGCATTGGGTATAACTTCGCCCAATTTAAGACCCTCTTGACAAAGGGGTGCAGCGGCAACCTCAGCCCCGAGACAAAGGCATCCTCAGGAAAGATGCAGTATCCCGGTGCGAGAGCTGTGGTGGGTCGAACGCCAGGGCTCGAGATGAAGACTTCAAACTCCCGAGGAATGAAGTATGTGGCCCTTAGGATATGGAGATAATCTGCCTTCAGGATGCACGAAATGCCGTCCATCCGAATCTTCACACGGCCCTCCTCGCCCGGCACATAAGGAATGGGGCCGATATCCTTGATATCATCAGGATACATCCTAATCGATCCCGGATTCTTAAAGGAGACCGGGAGAAACTCAAGCCCCGGTCTAGGGGCATATTCATCCGGAGGAGGAGGGCTATCCGGAATACTTAGCTTCCTCTTCTTCCGACGAGGACGAGCCTTCCTCTCTGGAGACGGCGTCGGTAAAGGCGGAAGAGGCGGAAGGTCATCTCCGACCCCGATCGACCCTCCTGATGTACCTTCCCCAGCACCTTCTTGAGCGCCATGACTCTCGGGATCCTGGTCGCCCTCGTCCTCGTCATCACCCTCGGGGTCCTGATCCTCCTTATCTTCGTCCTCAACCTCGGAGTCCTGGTCCCCCTCGTCCTCGTCCTCACCCTCGGGATCCTGATCCTCCTCGTCCTCCTCCTCACCCTCGGCGTCCTGATCCTCCCGATCTGCCTCACCCTCGTCATCCTCATCATCACCCACTTCCTCTTCCTCCTTCTCCTCCTCTTCGCCCTCGACCACCGGCTCCTTCCCCAGCCTTCGGGATCTCAGCGGAGATACTATGAAGGCTACATCGTCACCATCCGACCCAGGGTCTGTCAGGACCTCCTCCTTGACCTTATATTTACTAAGTGACGAAGACGTCTCTGACCCGGATTCCATCGCGGTACAGCCCGATAAGCTAGCCTCGGATCCGGACTGAGTGCGCGACATTACTGAACAGAAATACTAACCTGATGCGTTATCCATGCGATCGTCGGAAAAAGTCACCGACGCAAGTAAGATCCTGTTCTTGAAAAAATGGAAAGTGAGTAAAGAAATGAAGAAAAAGTGAGGAAGGGGAGGGGGATTTATAGGGTGAAAGTGACCCCTCGATTTCTGCAAATAGATCTGGTCGTTGGATCTTAGATCATCAAGATCTAACGGCCGCTAAGATCTGGAGTTACTTCGATTCTTGCGCTCATGATGCCAGCAGTGAGCGTGAAAGTACCCAACTACCCCCAGGCTTTTTTCCTACAAATAAATTTTTTTCGGCAAGTCAAGAAGGGTCGACACTCAGATGGCATCGCAAGCCACGACTCCCTTCTCTATTATTCATGAAGCTCGGAGCTCGGATGGCATCGCGAGCCACAAATTCCTCTTCTATTTTCACAGAAGGGTCGACGCTCGAATGACATCGCGAGCCACAATCTCTGTCTCTATTGTCCAGGAAGCTCGAAGCTCAGATGGCATCGCGAGCCACAAATTCCTCTTCTATTTCACAGAAGGGTCGACGCTCAGATGGCATCACGAGCCACAATCTCCGTCTCTATTGTCCACGAAGCTCGGAGCTCGGATAGCATCGCGAGCCACAAATTCCTATTCTATTTCACAGAAGGGTTGACGCTCGGATGGCATCGCGAGCCACGACTTCCTTCTCTATCATTCATGAAGCTCGGAGCTCGGATGGCATCGCGAGCCACAAATTCCTCTTCTATTTTCACAGAAAGGGTCGACACTCGGATGGCATCGCGAGCCACAATTCCTCTTCTATTTCACAGAAGGGTCGACGCTCGGATGGCATCGTGAGCCACGACTTCCTTCTCTATCATTCATGAAGCTCGGAGCTCGGATAGCATCGCGAGCCACAAATTCCTCTTCTATTTCACAGAAGGGTCGATGCTCGGATGGCGACGCGAGCCACGACTCCCTTCTCTATCATTCATGAAGCTCGGAGCTCGGATGGCATCGCGAGCCACAAATTCCTCTTCTATTTTCACAGAAGGGCGACGCTCGGATGGCATCGCGAGCCACAATTTCTCTTCTATTTCACAAAAGGTTCGACGCTCGGATAGCATCGCGAACCACAATCTCCGTCTCTATTGTCCAGGAAGCTCGGAACTCGGATGGCATCGCGAGCCACAAATTCCTCTTCTATTTCACAGAAGGGTCAATGCTCGGATGGCGTCGCGAGCCACGACTCCTTTCTCTATCATTCATGAAGCTCGGAGCTCGGATGGCATCGCAAGCCACAAATTCCTCTTATATTTTCACAAAAGGGTCGACGCTCAGATGGCATCGCGAGCCACAATCTCGATCTCTATTTTCACAAAAGGGTTGACGCTCGGATGACATCGCGAGCCACAATCTCCGTCTCTATTGTCCAGAAAGCTCAGAGCTCGATGGCATCGCGAGCCACAAATTCCTCTTCTATTTCACAGAAGGACCGACACTCGGATGGCATCACGAGCCACGGCTCCCTTCTCTATTGTTCAGGAAGCTCGGATGGCATCGCGAGCCACATTCCTCTTCTATCTCGCAGAAGAGTCGACGCTCAGATGGCATCGCAAGCCACAAACATCATCCCATATCTCACGATAGGCTCGGAGACCGGTTACCAATGCCAGCCGTCAAGACTTCTACCCCTAAAAGCATTAAATGAAATGAAATCATTCAGTCGCTGCTACCAAAGTGCAGGGGCTCGGACCTCGGATGAAAGCGCGAGCCCCAGAGCTATCCCCTATTCACAGGGGGGCTCGGAGCTCGGATGACACCGCGAGCCCCATGCACCATCCTCTATTCGACAGGGGGCTCGGAGCTTGGATGACGCTGCGAGCCCTAAGCACCCTCCTCTATTTGAACAGGGGGCTCAGAGCTCGGATGACACCGCGAGCCCCAAGCACCCTCCTCTATTCGACAGGGGGCTCGGAGCTCGGATGACACCGCGAGCCCCAAGCACCCTCCTCTATTCAACTGGGGGCTCGGAGCTTGGATGACCCTGCGAGCCCCAAGCACCCTCCTCTATTCAACAGGGGGCTCGGAGCTCGGATAACACCGCGAGCCCCAAGCACCCTCATCGATTAACAAGGGGCTCGGAGCTCGGAGCTCGGATGGCACCGCGAGCCCCAAAAATCCTCCTCTGTCTGCCAAGCGGGGGGCTCGTCTGCCGACCCCAAACGCTCGGCAAACTGAGCTTCAACCCGATAAACCTCGACGTCCCCTCGCTCTTCCAACTAGCGAGAGGATCGTCTGCCGACCCTCGGAGCTCCTCTACCGACCCCAGACGCTCGGTAAATCGAGCTTCGATCGGACAGACCTCGACATCCCCTCGCTCTTCCAACTAGCGAGAGGATCGTTTACCGACCCCCAAGGCTCGTCTGCCGATCCTAAGGCTCGGCAAACGTCGCTCCGACTCTTCTACGCTTAGCATCCTACGCAAACTCCAATAAGGGATCCCTTCCTCCTCCACCCTGGCCTCTTCTGGAAGTAGTAGATCCTACTTTCTCACTGCACCCTCCACCCTGCTCTTCCTACAGAGGCGAAGGACCACTCCTACACGGCTGGTTCACCCAGTCCTCCAGGAGCATGGAGCTTGTGATATGGGTCGGATGACGTGGCCCCTCCTGGGCCACAGGATCCCCTCAGGAAACGTGCACCTCCGGATCATCCGGATCTGCCACGTCAGCGTCAGAAAACTGTCCGGGCCTCTGCCATGTCAGCCTGGAAACCGCCCAGGCCTCTGTCAGGTCAGTCCTGTACCGCCCGGGTTTCCACCGCTTTAGCCCCACGGGTAACCGGGTCCAGACCCGGCCTCAAACAGGTCCAGACCCAGTTGGCTTCTCTTATAAATACCAGACCCCTACCCCTTGTCTAGGTAATGAAACTTTTTCCACTCAAACCCTAGTTACTGTTACTCTCTCTCAGTAGCTGACTAGATCGTCGGAGGGTCTGCCACCGGGACCAACCCCGGTGTTCCTAGACCGTCTGCAGGTACACGAGACCTCGGATCCGAGCCTCCCGGTCCGAGCCGAGCACCCAGCATCCACCCCACTTCCGCCTACTTCCGTATCGTTCGCCCGGCTGAGGGTCGTCCGCACAGGAGCTTCTTCCATCAATACAAATCGAGTAAGAACTCACACCTGGTGCATCCATATGCCTCCCAAAAACAAACCGCATCAGAGTGGTTGGAATTTTAGAGCAACTTAACGTTTTAATAAGATTATATAAAAATACAAAGCATGTTTAGAATTATATAGAAATATCTAGAGAAATAAGTGAAGGAGGCGACTAGGGATAGAAATAGCAGAAGAACAAAAAAATGAAAGGAGAATAAATTAGAATAAAAGTTAGGGAAATTTTGGATTTGTGGAAAAATTGATAAGTGGGAGGGGGAAATTTAAGTATTAAAATTTTATATTTTAGGTTTGGGTTGGAAACAGGTTAATGATTTAATGGAGGTAATTTAGAATTACAAAGTTTGTTGGGACTATAGAATTACCAAGTTTTAAGTTGTTAATATATAAAAATTCCATTTTATTATGGATAAATCTATACCTACAACCTCTATTCCTTACACCCTAATGTAACACTCATTTAGTAGAGGTGTATAGTAGACAACTCAACTAGATGAGTACCACATTAGGGTGTAACACTATAGTAGACACCTCTACTAGATGAGTGCCACATTAGGGTGTAAGAAGTGAATGTTGTAAAATAAGTAGTAGGTATAGCATTGCTCATTTATTATTGAAAATTTTAAATACTCTTTTAAAATGTGTATTTCTAAACTAGTCCCCAAAATCATGTCATTTGTTACTAGGTCCCCAATTGAGTTAATAATTATGATACTAGTTCATAAGGTCATTTAACAATGAATTTTCTCCCAACATATCCTCCCAAACAAAGATGGAGAACGAAAAAGAAGAAATATATCATCCTATTCAAGTTAGGGTTGGAGAGAATTCTATTGAAGACAAGAGAAGACGAAAGAGTATTCTAGAACCTCTCTTTAGTCTATTAACCAAAAGTAAGGGACCTATTCAGTGTGGATGGAAATCAAAAGTAAGGCACATTTGGATGGAAATCAAAAGCAAGGGACATATTCAGTTTGCAAAGCTTAATTAAGGGATCTAATAGAAAATAAAGTTATTTGAGAGATTGATTTGTAAATACACTTTTCAAAAAGATTAATATATAAAAAGTCCTTGTTATTATATGAGTTATACTTAACTCGTGGAATGCACACTTTAGACTGTAGAAGTACTAGATAATTTTTTTAAAGAGTAATGCTATATTCACTGCCAATTTCACTACATTTTTGTTCACTATCTTAGGTGGTACACTTTAATAGTGGAGAAAGAGAGAGTAGGCGGAGAACTCTCCAATAGGAGTGTGTCACCTAAGATAGTGAAGAGAATGGTAGTAAAATTGGTAGTGGATGAAGCATTACTCTTTTTTAAAATTAAAAAAATTAGGGGTTTTCCGTAACGACACCGAAAAGAACTAGTATTTTCAAAATAGCAACAGCGCTTTTATATTTACAAAGTAAAACTTCCAAGTATTTAGTATATTCCAAAATAGCAGCATAGCTTACTTGTTGTTAGGGCTGCAAACGAATCGAGCTATTTGCGAGCTATTCGGCTCGAGCTCGGTCAAAGCTCGGCTCGAACCGAGCTCGAGCTCAAAACTGAGCTCGTTTCATAAACGAGCCGAGCTCGAGCAGTTTTTTTTTTTTTTTTTTTTTTTTTTAGGCTAAGCTCGCGAGCTATTCGGCTCGAATACGGTCAAAGCTCGGCTCGAACCGAGCTCGAGCTCAAAACTAAGCTCGTTTCGTAAACGAGCCGAGCTCCTGAAGGTATTCAACTCGGCTCGATTGCAGCCCTACTTGTTGTTAAGTTAGGATGGAACATTGGCGGAGGTAGTGAAGGCTCAGGGGGAGCAGCTGCTCCCCCTGGAATTTGGCAGGCCCACTAGTAGGCCAAAGTGCAAAACACCTATGCTCCCCCTCAACTGGGCTTCCGCTCTTCTTTCGGCCCAAACAGCTCCCCTTCTTTTGGCCCACCCACACTCAGCAGCCCAAACATGAGCTCCCAGCCTCCCGCTCCTCTTCTTTCTTCTTTTCTTTCTTTCTTTCTTTTCGCTCTAGCCTCCACCCCAAATGGTGAAACCCTAGCTAGTAGCTCCCTCTTCTTTCTTCTTTTCTTACTTTCTTTCTATGCTCCAGTCCAGCCTCCGGCTCTCCACCAAAACCCTTCACCGAAACTCTAGCTCTCTTCTTCACCGAAAAATTAAAGATTTTGGTTGGTGAGTGATGACTTCTAAGAGGATTTGAAGAAGTTTAACTGTTGAAGGATTTGAAGAAAGATCCGCCTACGTCTTGCAGTGCAGGTGTGATTTTTGTTATGCACGCTTAGAAATTCTCGTATCTTTGTTTATGCTCTTTTCGAATTATGGTTAGTTTTTGGTGAAAAATTAGATTAAAATGTACAGAATTAGCGGGCTCTATGCTAGTAGAATCTTGGTTTAACACATTTAAGAGCACTAAAACCTATATTATACTACACCGAAGACTTGTCCCCATATTGTACCTGTTATTTCGTTCCTACTGGATGAAAATTCTAGCTCCGCCACTGGGATGGAAGTGGACGGAAGATCACTTTGCACATGTATTTTCACATTCTTTACTAACCTTTCTTTTCCTTTCTTTCTTATTTCATTAATGTTCCTTTTTTTTTTTTTTTTTTGGTCTCTCAAAAGCCTTAACCTTTTATAAGATCATAGAAATCGAATGAAGCTAATTAGTTAGGTTAGGTTTAAAAGAGTAAATAGAGAGGAGTTAATAAGCTGTATAAAAAGAAGAAAGAAGTATTTGAAGAGGAAGAAGATAGAATCGTGGTCTTTTTAGAAGTTTCTTATCAGGTTAACCCAATAAAATATTATTCTTAGAATATTCCTCTAACTTAATAGATCAAGTATTACTGTGTGTGTTATTTTGGAATATACTAAGAGCATCCATAATGGTTTGCTATTTTCTCATTTTTTCCATTTTTTGACAAAATGGGAGCTACAACGGATTGCAATCTTACCATTTTTTGAGAAAGTAGGAACAGTAACGTCTCGTATTTGAGAAACAATTTGTGGATTTTCAAAATATAGAGAACGGAAAATGCTATTCCGTTCCTATATATATATATATATATATATATATAAGATCAGACGAAATAAGTTGTTCCGTCCATAATTTTTTTATTTTAAAGTATCGGACGGAACAATATGTTCTGTAAAAAAAATTGAACAAATGCATCGGACGAACATGTTGTCGATCCTGTCCGAGCTCAAAAAGTTGGCAAACAAGACAACATGTCCCGTTTGAGGGAAATGAAGCTTTCAAGGTTAGGTTCAGTGTTCATTTATGGTTTTGTGTTAATTTAATCATAGTTTAGTATTATTTTAATCACTAATTAATTAACTAATGCCTATTTAATAACTAACACTATTTAAATTTTTTTTAGAAATTACCAAAATATCTCTCGGACGGAACAACATGTTTCGTTCGATAAATTTTTTTTTCTTTCTCAAAATTTGGCAAATGACCACCGTGAAGAACACAAATTTTACCATTTATCATTTTGACATTTTGCCAAAATTTAGCAACAGGCAGCTCTAATAAGTTCTTACAATTATTATTTTTGAAATATAAAAACAGCGAGTGTTATGTTGGAAATATCTTTTTTTTGAGGTGTCAATATGAAAAAGTCCTAAATTTTTAAATTTAAATAGATGATTGACAACTGGATATAGATTAGAGTTTTACACGGTTGAGAATTGAGTGAGTGGATGACACAAATTAATTCTTAGAGTAATGCTTCATCTACTACCAATTTTATTATCATTTTCTTCACTGTTTTAGGTGACATATTTCTATCGGAGAGTTCTTCCACCTATTCTATCTTTCTCTATCTATTGGAATGTGCCTAAGATAGTGAACAAAATAGTAGTGAAATTGATAGTGGATGTAGCATTACTCTAATTCTTATTGTGTATGACAAACATCTAGACTCTCCAACATTCTATTTGCATTGTTTTCAACTCAGTGCTATTGGATTCATCCTTTTAGAGCATCCACAGTCGTTTGCTATATTTCCCATATTCTCATTTTTTGAGAATTTTATAAGAAAGAAGCGCTGCAGTCGTTTGCTATTTTCTTATAAAATAGCAAACGAACTACAGTGGCTTCTCAAATATGAGAAACGAAGTTGCGAATCTCAAATTATAAAAGACGAGACATCATGTATCGTCTCAATATTTTTAATTTTTTTTAATATAATCGGACGAGACAAGTTGTCTCGTTCCGTATTAAAAAAAAATTTTTATAAAAAAAATAGGATCGGACGGGACATGATGTCCCGTTCCTTTTGGTTTTGTTTTTTTTAATTTTTTTTCCCCTTTTTTTTCAAGTAATCCAACGGCTGAGATCTTATGAGGAAAAAAAAAAAAAAAAGTAAAAAACAAACGGACGGGACATGATGTCCCGTCCAGGTTTGGGGGATTTTTTAAAGTAGGATTAGGTTGTTTAAGTAGGTTTAGTAGATTATTAAATAGGTTTAGGTTAATATTTTAATATTTAATTTATTTAATTAACATATTTTAATACTTAATTGGTAATTAATTTAATCTTCAAAAAGGAACAATTAATGGACGAGACAACTTGTCTCGTCCTACTCAAATTTTAGCAAAATATCGAAAACAACGACTGCAGACCTTTCGATCTATTCTATTTCTATACTTGCCATTTTGCCAAAAAAATAAGAAATGCCATTGTGGATGCTCTTATTAATCAGTGTGTACATCAACTGTCATGAAGATGTAACATTGATTTAATCACTTTAATCAAATTGATTTTGCACTCATAAAAAAAACTATTATCGCTAAATCTAACCGATAGCCCTCTATCGCCCTGTAACAAATTTTGCATGTACTGTCTGTACTAGATTAATTATGCCGTGCGAATGATATCAAATATTAATTTTATTTTAGTATTTATGAAGAGGATGATAGTGATCTGATAAATTGAAACAGAGTGTCTAAGGTTGGTTTAATGATAAGGCTAAAATAAAGTCTTCTCAGTCCTTAAAGGGCAAGTGGGCAACGGTACGAGATCGCTGGGACTGAGGATGTCTAGGAGAGTGTCTTGGTTTGGGAGGGGCATCTCTAACACATGATTTTGTACGTAACTTTGCATGGTCTATTATGAGAATGACACTTCGACTAGATTTTGGTGGGAGAGTTGGTGTGGCGAGCACCCTCTTAAGCCTATTTTTCTAGACCTATATATACAAGTGGGCTCCTAAACCTTTAACCTCCGTCAGGTCGCAGTGGAGAAATTTGATCTGGCCGGACACCCTCGTCTCACACCTCCCCCTACCCTTTTAGATAGGGTTTGATATGGGTTAGGAATGACGTGGCCCATCCTAGACCACGGGATCCCCTCAGGATACGCGCACTTTTTGATCCCCCGGATTCGCCACGTCAGCATCGGAAAACCGCCCGGACCGCTGCCACGTCAGCCCGAAAATCGTCCGGGCATCTGCCACGTCAGCCCTATACCGTCCTGGTTTCCACCGCTTCAGCCACACGGGCAACCGGGTCCAGACCCGGCCCCAAACGGGTCCAGACCCGGTTGACATCTTCTATAAATACCAGACCCCTACTCCTTCTCCAGGTAATAAAAACTTCTCCACTCAAACCCTAGTTACTGTTACTCTCCCTTAGTGACTGACTAGATCGTCGGAGGGTCTGCCACCGGGACCAACCCCGGTGTTCCGAGACCATCTGCAGGTACACGAGACCCCTGGATCCGAGCCCAAAAGATCCGAGCCGAGCATCAGCCTCCACCTCAATACCACCTACCCCAGTACCGTTCGCCCAGTCGAGGGTCGTCTACATAGGAGTCTCCTCCTTCAATACAAATTTAGTAAGAACTCACGCCTGGTGCATCCACATGTCTCCCAAAAATAAACCGCATCAGGATGGCGCCGTTTGTGGGAAGCTATCTATCGTAGACGCCAACCCGAGCCTCGTTTCCAACGGTACCCTCGTAGACGCCGACCCGAGATCCGCCCCCGTCGGCACCCCCATCGACCCGAGCTCACATGGCGCCCAAGGCCGCAAAAGCTGTTACCTCCGCACGCCGACACGATGTGCCTCGACAAGGCATCGCGGCTGATGCTTAAGGACCAAACAACAAGGGGGCCAGTCATGGGCCCCAGCCCAACGCCTCCCGTCCAGTCCAGAGCGACCTGCGGGGGGTAATCTTGAACCGACAGGCCAGCCGTGGCAGGGGAGGAGCCGCTTCCAACTCGGCTCCGAACCATCCCAGACCCCCGTCCCAAGGGCGGGAGCCTGCGCTCAGCCGGGTCGGTCGGCGACAGTCTGCCCAACCAAACCGGGCCGAAGGAGCCCCAGTTACCCACCAGGAGTTTCAGGACTTCCGAAGGGAAATCTTAGGTGCCATCCGAGGGGTCCCCGTCATTGAGAATGCCCGCCGTTCTTGCACACGGTCGGAGGCCGAGGCTAGCGTGTCTCGCCCCTCGACAATCCCCCCCAGAGTATGATGGCGACATTTTGAAGAGCCTCCAAGAAATGGAGGAGCGCCTCGACCACCTTGGTAACGGCGATCCAAGAGCAGCTCAGGGGTACAGGCCGGTTCGCCTTCCTTTCTCCGCCCTCATCCTGCAGGCGGAGATACCCCGCAATTTTCGTCCGCCTTAGTTCGAGACATATGACGGCGAGGGCGATCTTGCTGATCACATGGAGGGCTTCAAAACCCTCATGATGATTCACAGCGCATCGGATCCCCTCCTGTGCCGAGCCTTCCCCGCGACACTCCGGGGTCCGGCTCGGGAATGGTTCTCCAAGCTCACCTCCGGCTCCATCTATTCTTTCCACCAGCTAGAGGGCAGCTTCCTTGCTCACTTCGTAACCAGCCGAAAGGCCGAAAGAACGAGCGCGTCCCTACTTGGACTTCGGCAAAAGGAGGGGGAGCCACTCCGAGTGTTTGTCCGACGGTTCACCGCCGAGGCAAGGTCAGTCTCATCCCTCGACCCCGGCATTGCCTCGGCAGCCTTTCGCCACAACGTCCGATATGGACAGCTGAAGGCCTCCCTGGCGAAGAAGCCGCCAATAGACTTCCCCGACCTCCTCAACCGGGTCGAAAAATATATTCGAGCTGAAGAGGCCCTCAATCCAGAGGACCAGAAGGAAGTTCCCGGGAAGGGGAAGTGCAAGGCCGACGAGGTTGAGCCGGCGAAAAAAGCTCCAAGAGACGGGGGTTCCGCCAAGAAGGTTTCGCCGATCCCCCGCATCGAGAGGTACACTCCGCTGACGCAGAACGTGTCGACAATCATCTTAGCGATTGAAGACAGCGACCTCGTCCAGTACCCTCCTCGACCGTCCAACAACACCAGCAAGAAGAGGGATCAGCTGTTCTACTGCCGATTCCACCGGGACAACGGGCATGACACAGATCACTACCGCGTCCTGAAGGACAAAATTGAGGCCCTCATTCAATGAGGGTACCTCCGAGAATTCAAAAGGAAAGGCGCTCGGGAACAGAGGGACAACAGAAACAGGAGGGATTCCCCTCCTCCTCGAATGCACCGTCGTCGTCCCGAGCAAGATCCGGAGCCCGAAGTACCCGAGGGACAGGTAATCCTGCACTGCGTCCATGGAGGACCCATGGGAGGGGAATCCAACACTTCCCGCAAAGCCTTCATCCGGGATGTCAACACCGTACATGGCCCTCTCTCCCCCCAGGTCCAGCAACTCCTTGTCTCCTTCTCAGGTGAGGATCTGGAAGGGGTCCGGCTGCCTCATTGTGACGCACTTGTCATCAACCTCAGCATGGCGAACTTCGAGGTCCGGAGAATCCTCGTGGACAACGGGAGCTCGGTCAACATTCTGTTCTTGGAAGCATTCGAGAACCTAAAGCTCTCCCGTGAAAAACTAAAGCCAGCCGGGTATACCCTGCACGGATTCTCCGGCATCCCCGTAACTATAAAGGGGATCGTCACCCTCGATGTCACAGCAGGCACGACCCCGAACAGAAGGACCGAGTCCATGGACTTCATGGTTTTGAATGTCAAGGCAGCCTACAACGCCATCGCCGGCCGTCCGGGACTCTGCTCCCTCCAGGCGATTCCCTCGGCCTACCATCAGAAAATGAAGTTCCTTACTAACACTGGTGTCGGAGTTGTCCGAGGGAACCAAGAAGCAGCACGCTCGTGCTACATGACGGCGATCGGAAGCGGTGTATTTCCCCTCGATGCCGTCGAGCTGGAGCCCGAAAGAACCTAGCCAGAGCCAGAGCCGGCGGACGAGCTGCAAGATGTCTCGTTCGAGACAAGGGATCCGTCGAAGCACTTTCGAGTAAGCTGTTCCCTCGCCCCCGACCTCAAGTCCTCCCTAATCGCTTGCATTCGGCGCAATGTCGACCTCTTTGCCTGGAAACCCTCTGACATGCCCGGCATCTCCGAGGATCTCATCATGCATAAACTCAGCGTGATTCCCGGGTTGAAACCAGTCGTCCAAAAGCGGCGCAAGTTCGCTCCTGAATGACAAAAGGCGGTAAAGGCGGAAGTTGACAAGCTCTTGTCCGTGCGTTTCGTACAAGAGGTCAGCTACCCGGAGTGGCTGGCAAACGTCGTCATGGTCAAGAAGGCGAGCGGAAGTTGGAGGATCTGCATAGATTTCACCGATCTAAAAAAGGCATGCCCCAAGGATCCGTTCCCTCTCCCCAGCATTGACGCCCTGATCGACGCGACCTCGGGTCACAAGCTCTTATCATTCATGGATGCCTTCTCAGGCTATAACCAGATCCGGATATTTCCTTCAGACATCGCTAAGACATCCTTCATGACAGACCAGGAACTGTATTGCTACTGGGTCATGCCCTTCGGGCTGAAGAACGCCGGCGCCACCTACCAGAGGCTCGTCAACCGAGTCTTTAAAGATCAAATCGGGCGTAACATGGAGGTATACGTCGACGACATGCTTGTCAAAAGCCAACAAGGACAGCACCACGTTGCCGACCTGGAAGAGGCCTTTGGGGTCCTTCGAACCCACAACATGAGGCTTAATCCGGCAAAGTGCGCCTTCGGCGTCTCCTCGGGAAAGTTCTTAGGGTTCATCGTCAGCCAGCGCGGCATCGAGGCGAACTCCGAAAAAATCCGGGCCATAATAGACATGGCCCCTCCCAGGAATGTTAAAGAAGTCCAGAGGCTAACGGGTAGACTGGCAGCCATTGGCCGTTTCCTCTCCAAGTCAGGAGAGAAGTCCCTTCCGTTCTTCAAGGTGCTGTGCGGCATTGAAAGGTTCGAGTGGGGTGCTCAACAGCAAGAGGCCTTCACACAGTTGAAAGAGTATCTCGCCAACCCTCCTCTCCTCAGCAAGCCTGAACCAAGGGAGCCACTCTGGCTCTACTTTTCCGCTTCGGAGAACGTGCTCAGCGTCGTCCTCGTCCGTGAAGAGGAAGGGGTTCAAAAGCCCATCTACTATGTGAGTAAGGTACCGCTCGACGCCGAGACCCGGTATTCTAGGATGGAGAAGGTGGCGTACGCCTTGGTCATAGCTGCGCGAAAGCTCCGCCCTTACTTTCAGGCGCATTCGATCCAGGTGCTCACGGATCAACACTTGAAGGCCGTGCTCTACAAACCCGAGAGCTCCGGATGACTGGTCAAATGGTCGATCGAATTCAGCTAGTACGACATCGACATCAACCAAGAACGTCCATCAAAGGACAGGCCCTCGCCAAATTCATCACAGAATGCACCATCTCCGAGCAACTCGCGAGCAAGGAAGCCGACCAGACGTGGGAAGTTTACGTCGACGGCTCCTCTTGCGAAATGGGGAGCGGTGCGGGCATCATTCTTCGAGGTCTGGATGGTTTCCTCCTCTAGTATTGTCTCCGCCTCAACTTCCTGGCCTCTAACAACGAGGCTGAATACGAGGCGATGATCGCCGGACTCAACCTGGCTTGTCAAGCCGGCACCAGACAGATCCGGGCCTTTAGCGACTCTCAGCTGGTGGTCAACCAGATCACCGGGGACTAAGAAACCCGTGACGATCGGATGATCAGGTACCGGGCCATGGTCCAATGCCTATTATCGTCCTTCGACGAATCGGCTGTCGTAAGGATCCCCCGGGAGCTGAACGCCCAGGCCGACGCCCGGTCGAAATTGGCTTCCTCATCCTTTGAAGGCCTCGACCGCACGGTCCTGATTGAAGTCCTGTTGAAGCCTAGCACAGACTCCCCGGAGGTTCTATGCATTGAAGACGGAGCTCCTCCTGACGACTGGACCACTCTTATCAAAAAAATTCTAGTCAAGGGAGAGCTCCCCGAAGACCGAGCTGAAGCAAGGCGGATCAGGGTCCGATCTGAAAGGTTCGCGGTCATCAATGCCACCCTCTTCAAAAGATCCTATACAACAACGGATGGCAGACCCTACCTCCGCTGCCTAAGCCCAGATGAAGCCAAGTATGCCCTCAAGGAGCTGCACGAGGGGATCGGCGGATGTCACATGGGAAGCCGTTCACTAGCACAGAAGGCGCTAAATCACGGGTACTACTGGCTCACTATGCTGCAAGACACCCTCGCCCTAGTGAAGAAGTGTGGCCCCTGCCAACGGTTCTCTCCCGTGAAGAGGGCTCCTCAGGCGAACCTCCGCTCCATGGCCAGTCCGACCCCTTTGCATTGTGGGGGATGGATTTGGTAGGCCCATTTCCAAAAGCAACGGGCCAGCGAAAGTTTCTCATTGTGGCGATCGACTATTTCACCAAGTGGATCGAGGCCGAGCCATTAGCAACTATCACCGAGCGACAAACTCAGCAATTTTTCTGGAAACATATCGTCTGTTGGTTTGGGATTCCGCAGGTACTCATCACGGACAATGGGACTCAATTCGCGGGTAAGCATTTTGGCAAGTTCTGCGAAGACCTCGGAATCCAACAATGCTTCTCCTCAGTGTGCCATCCCCAGTCTAACGGTGAGGCCGAAAATGCGAACCGCCAAATCCTCGACGGCCTCAAGAAACGACTCGATAACTCTTCCAAGGGGTTATGGGTCGACGAGCTACCCAGCATTCTCTGGGCCCACCGAACAACAAAGAGAATTCCTACGGAAGAATCCCCTTTCAATCTGACATACGACACAAAGGCCATCATTCCCTTGGAGATCAGGATCCCTTCACCCCGAATCATGGCTTTCTACGAGGCCGCCAACTCCCAACAGCTGCGAGCCGACCTGGACCTCATAGACGAGATCAGGAAAAAGTCCGCCATTAGAAGAAGCATCTACCAGCAAAGAATTGAGAAGTTCTACAACAAGAAGGTGCGCCCAGCAGACATCAAACTTGGAGATCTTGTCCTCCAAAAGCTGGCGGTATCCGATCCCAACCAGAAGATAAAGTTGGCGCCAAATTGGGAGGGCCCCTACAAAGTATCCGAAGTCGTGCGCCCAGGCACGTACTGCCTGACCAGTGCCGAAGGCAAGCCCATCAAGAGGCCCTGGAACGCGGAACACTTAATCAAGTTCCTAGGAGGAGAGTAGCCTCCATGTAAATTATCATGATTGTAATCGGCACGTCGTGCCTAGTCTTTTGTAAAGTTCAAATATATTGTAAATATGTCATCTTTCTTAAAACAAGCCTACGGCTTCCTATTTTGTAACAAATAAAGAAGATATCTCGAGCTCGGCGCTCGGATAACAATGCGAGCCCGAAAAGCTTCTCTTACTAGCTTGGGGCTCGGTGCTCGGATAACAGCGCGAGCCCGAAAAGCTTCTCTTATAAGCTTGGGGCTCGGCGCTCGGATAACAGTGCGAGCCCGAAAAGCTTCCCTTATAAGCTTGGGGCTTGGTGCTCGGATAACATCGCGAGTCAGAAAAGCTTCCCTTCCAAGCTTGGGGCTCGGAGCTCGGGCGGCTCGGCCTGGTTGGTTTTTTGGTAACGTGCATCCAATCAAACAAAACAACACCTCCATGCCCGCACGGTCTCTCCCTAAGAACAAGTGCTGGAGCTCGGCGTCGGCCCCGAGCAAGGTGGGTGCCTTCTTCAAGGCACCGCGACCTTGACCCTCGGCGGAGACCCTCTGCTACGCCCGCAACTGTCTTTCTCATCGGTATGGGGGCTCGGCATCCGTCCCTCGCTCGGTTTGGACTTCTTCAAGCTTATTAACCTATGTACGAGGCGACATCCACCAGCCACGCCCGCACCGTCTCTCCCTGAGAACATGTGCTGGAGCTCGGCATCGGCCCCGAGCAAGGCGGGTACCTTCTTCAAGGCACCACGACCTTGACGCTCGGCGGAGACCTTCTGCTACGCCCGCAATTGTCTTTCTCACCGGTATGGGGGCTCGGTATCCGTCCCTTGCTCGGTTTGGACTTCTTCAAGCTCATCAACCTATGTACGAGGCGACATCCGCCAGCCACGCCTGCACCGTCTCTCCCTGAGAACATGTGTTGGAGCTCGGCGTCGTCCCCGAGCAAGGTGGGTACCTTCTTCAAGGCACCGCGACCTTGACGCTCGGCGGCGATCCTCTGCTACGCCCATAATTGTCTTTCTCACCGGTATGGGGGCTCGGCATCCGTCCCTTGCTCGGTTTGGGCTTCTTCAAGCTCATCAACCTATGTACGAGGCGACATCCGCCAGCCACGCCCGCACCGTCTCTCCCTGAGAACATGTGCTGGATCTCGGCGTTGTCCCCGAGCAAGGTGGGTACCTTCTTCAAGGCACCGCGACCTTGACGCTCAGCGGCGACCGTCTGCTACGCCCGCAATTGTCTTTCTCACCGGTATGGGGGCTCGGCATCCGTCCCTCGCTCGGTTTGGGCTTCTTCAAGCTTATCAACCTATGTACGAGGCGACATCCGCCAGCCACGCCCGCACCGTCTCTTCCTGAGAACATGTGCTGGAGCTTGGCGTCGGCCCCGAGCAAGGCAGGTACCTTCTTCAAGGCACCGCGACCTTGACGCTCAGCGGCGACCCTCTGCTGCACCCGCAATTGCCTTTCTCACCGGTATGGGGGCTCGGTATCCGTCCCTCGCTCGGTTTGGGCTTCTTCAAGCTCATCAACCTATGTACGAGGCGACATCCGCCAGCCACGCCCACACCGTCTCTCCCTAAGAACATGTGCTGGAGCTCGGCGTCGGCCCCGAACAAGGCGGGTACCTTCTTCAAGGCACCGCGACCTTGACGCTTGGCGGCGACCCTCTGCTACGTCCGCAATTGTCTTTCTCACCGGTATGGGGGCTCGACATCCGTCCCTCGCTCAGTTTGGGCTTCTTCAAGCTCACCAACCTATGTACGAGGTGACATCCGCCTGCTACACCCGCACCGTCTCTCCCTCAGAACATGTGCTGGAGCTCGGCGTCGGCCCCGAGCAAGGCAGGTACCTTTTTCAAGGCACCGCGACCTTGACGCTCGGTGGCGACCCTCTGCTATGCCCACAATTGTCTTTCTCACCGGTATGGGGGCTCGGCATCCGTCTCTCGCTCGGTTTGGGCTTCTTCAAGCTCATCAACCTATGTACGAGGCGACATCCGCCAGCCACGCCCGCACCGTCTCTCCCTGAGAACATGTGCTGGAGCTCGGCGTCGGCCCCGAGGAAGGCGGGTACCTTCTTTAAGGCACCGTGACCTTGACGCTCGATGGCGACCCTCTGCTACGTCCGCAATTGTCTTTCTCACCGGTACGGGGGCTCGGCATCCGTCCCTCGCTCGGTTTGGGCTTCTTCAAGCTTATCAACCTATGTACGAGGCGACATCCGCCAGCCACGCCCGCACCGTCTCTCTCTGAGAACATGTGCTGGAGCTTGGCGTCGGCCCCGAGCAAGGCAGGTACCTTCTTCAAGGCACCGCGACCTTGACGCTCGGCGGCGACCCTCTGCTGCACCCGCAATTGCCTTTCTCACCGGTATGGGGACTCGGTATCCGTCCCTCGCTCGGTTTGGGCTTCTTCAAGCTCATCAACCTATGTACGAGGCGACATCCGCCAGCCATGCCCGCACCGTCTCTCCCTAAGAACATGTGCTGGAGCTCGGCGTCGGCCCCGAACAAGGCGGGTACTTTCTTCAAGGCACCGCGACCTTGACGCTCGGCGGCGACCCTCTGCTACGCCCGCAATTGTCTTTCTCACCGGTATGGGGGCTCGACATCCGTCCCTCGCTCGGTTTGGGCTTCTGTAAGCTCACCAACCTATGTACGAGGTGACATCCGCCTGCTACACCCGCACCGTCTCTCCCTCAGAACATGTGCTGGAGCTCGGCGTCGGCCCCGAGCAAGGCAGGTACCTTTTTCAAGGCACCGCGACCTTGACGCTCGACGGCGACCCTCTGCTACGCCCGCAATTGTCTTTCTCACCGGTATGGGGGCTCGGCATCCGTCCCTCGCTCGGTTTGGGCTTCTTCAAGCTCATCAACCTATGTACGAGGCGACATCCGCCAGCCACGCCCGCACCGTCTCTCCCTAAGAACATGTGCTGGAGCTTGGTGTCGGCCCCGAGGAAGGCGGGTACCTTCTTCAAGGCACCGCGACCTTGATGCTCGGCGGCGACCCTCTGCTACGCCCGCAATTATTTTTCTCACCGGTACGGGGGCTCGGCATCCGTCCCTCGCTCGGTTTGGGCTTTTTCAAGCTCATCAACCTATGTACGAGGCGACATCCGCCAGCCACGCCCGCACCGTCTAGGGGTGTCAAAAAATACCATATTACCGTACCATACCGTACCATACCGTACCATACCATTACCATACCATACAATACCGAAACTTGGTAATACCGTACCAAATTTTCGGTATTGTACTGTACCGAATTTTGATGGTATGGTACTGGTACAAATTTTTTATACCATTGGTATACCATACCATACCGAATATATTTAATATATATATTTAATCTCATTTTTTCCCCTCTTTCTTTCTTTTTCATTTTCTATAGCAGCCACCCACCGAATCCCTCCTCTTCTCTTCCTCTTCCCTCTTCCCGAATCCCGATCCTCGTCGCCCGTCTCTTCCTATTCCCTCTTCTCTTCTCTTCCCGAATCCCGATCCGGCCTCTTCCAGTCTTCCCTCACCTCCTACCGGCTACCGGCTACAGCTCCAAGCCTCCAAGACCCGTCCTCTTCCCGCCCGTCCTCTTCCATCGACCACTTTCCATCGACCACTTTCCCCCTCTACATCAACTCAGTTCCTCTTCTGGTCCGTCCTCTTCCGGTCTTCCCTCACTCCTACCGGCTACAGCTCCAAGCCTCCAAGACCCGTCCTCTTCCATCCGAATCACCGAATCACCAAATCTGGAAGGGTAATTTATTGTGCTTGTTTTTTTGAATTTGAGCTTTCAATTTTATTGTTTCAATTACTGGTAATTTATTTGAGCTATCTATGTTAGGCCTGCTGACTTGCATATCAATTGAGTGATAAATAATGGTTAATGGCGTGCACATACTCTTTCTACTTACTGCTGTACACAGTATCAGATTGTTCCTCCATTCTTTTCTCAGCTGTACACAGTATCAGATTGTTCCACTATTCTTTTCTCACCTTTTTTATGCCTCTTGATTAGTGCATCTATGCGTGCAATTATCTGAAATATATGCATTGATATGTTTCTATATATTTTTATGGTGATATGCAGTGCAAGATCTTTTCATTGAAGTCCAGGCTTTCTGTATTGAGTTCTCGAGGATTAGGGAAGCAGCAGGCTTATTCAGGCTCCTAAAAACTTTGGAATAGATTATTTTACTGCCCGTTGGCCGTTGCTTACCCATCTTCTGTTTTACAGCCTTTTCTGTCATACTCCCTATATGTCGATTGTACATTATGTGCACTTCTTGTGTCAATACTAGGGCCAAAAATGATAAAATAGGCAGTGCCTTGGTTCTCATTAGACGATGATTATCATCATTGAATATGACAGCATCATTTGCAGTTTGTTTGCGTAGTTTTTGGGGAAGTGAGATAATATAAATACAGAATTTCCATTTGTATTAATCAAGGCTTAAGAACTCGGTTTCGCTTCCTCATATATTTATTATAAGTTTGGGTGGGTTTTGTTAGTTTCTGTAGGTTTCCTTCCTTCCTTCCATTCGGAGTTTGGGTTTAGGATTTTATGCTTTGTTTCGATGCGCCTTTCACTTTTAGGTTTAATTAATGATAAGGAGAATGTTGAAGTTGTTGTAATTAAGACCAAGACCAAGACCATCAAAAGGGACTGCTGCATCTTATTTGCAGAAGAATGAATTTTTGATTGGTTAAGTTTCCAGCCCATATAATGCTACAACTAAGTGATTTACCATTTAAAAGAGATGCAATTTAATTAGTTTGGGATAATATTAATCTGATTTTTATTTTGTTGTTGGTATATTATATGGAGCAATTTTGAGGCATGGAGTGGGTTTGGTGGTCATAGTTTTGTATTCATACATACGAGCTAGGGAACAGAATGAATTAATGCTAGCTGCAGATAATTTTAGGAAATGAGATCCTTAATTTCTTCATTTGTTTTAACCATCGAATATTGATTGTGTGTTTAATATTAATATGGCTGTATGTATAGTATATGATTGGTGGAGATACCTACCAGACAACACAGCATGTCTTGCTGGGGATGGTGTTTCTTGTTCGTGCCCCCCCCCTCCCCCCCGTGGTTACCTGCAAAGCAGTCTAAATTGGTTATCTAGAACATAACGAAAGCAGTCTAAATTGGTTACCTGCAATTCAGTAAGAAACTAGGACATTTTTTTAGTTTTAGGCTTATAGCGATTGTTCGAGTAAAGATGCAAGATGGATAGCTAAAATTTTACATATGGATTTGCATTACTGCATTGATGTGCACTTATATCTGAGGCTCAACCATAATCAAATATCAAAGAACATTCTTTCTGAATCCTTCGGTCTTTGTCTTTTTTTCTTTTTTCTTTTTTTCTTTTGCAGTGATCAGAGCAAGTGTCCCAAAGCTCAACCTGGATGATGCTTTCGAGCAGAAGAATGACATAGCAAAGGCGGTGGAAGATGAGCTTGAGAAGGCCATGTCTGCTTATGGATATGAAATAGTGCAGACCCTCATTGTTGATATTGAGCCTGATGAGCACGTGAAGAGAGCAATGAACGAAATCAGTGCAGGTAAACCTTTTTCATTCTTTCTTTCTTTCTCCCTAAGTGATTACTGGCAAGTCTTCAACATTGGTCTAACCATATCCATATCGATCTATTCATATACAAATATGACAATATCAATCAAGAATAAGAAGTTGGATCAATAGATGCCAAGTTGGTACAGTGATTTACTTGGTAAGAAAGTAATAATCAACAAAAAATGATTACAAATTGGATATCTGATGATAGTTTGATGCGCATTTTTGGTGCAGTAAATATCCCTTTTGTAGAAATGCCAGCTTCTCCAAACCAACACCAGCGAAATAAACACCCCAGCCAAAGTACAGCCGGTGATAATAAGGAATGACTGCTTGAAGCACTTCACCCCCATGCACGTCGAGTCGGTACTCCCATGGTTCTGCTTTGCAGGAAATGGATATTAAGCATCGAATGTAAGTGCAACTCTCACTTATAGTCACTTGCCGCTACCAATCTAAGCACACTCTAATAACTTCTCATTCTATTTATGCGATACAGTGATCAAAGCATGTATGAAGGCCATGAAACCTGTTGAAGAAGAAAGCTTCGAGATTATGGTTGATGTGCATGGAATTACTGGTGGTCCTCGATTAGGAAGACTGAGGGGCAATAATAAGGTAAACCTCTGTATTCGATTACTTGTCTACATCATTGCTGAGTGTTATCTGCAGTAAGGTAAATACATTCCTCTATGGGCAATCACCGAAATGATTAACTTTATCTTTAAGGAAACATGTTTTTTATTGATATCTGAGTATATTGTTGGACATATATAAAGCATATATCTGTTTATTGAGCCAGTCGGTCATGAAAAACAAATTTTGAAATTGGTACATCGATATTTCTTGATGTCCGGTACTACCATGGTACTACCATTACCATACCAATATTTCGGTATTACCGAACTCGGTAGTACCAAAATTTTGGCACGGTAATGGTAGAGAAATTTGTGTACCAAGTATTCCGGTATGGTAGACGGTAGAGTAATTTTTGTACGGTACGGTACGGTATACCACCCCTAGCACCGTCTCTCCCTGAGAACATGTGCTGGAGCTCGGTGTCGGCCCCGAGCAAGGCGGATACCTTCTTCAAGGCACCGCGACCTTGACGCTCGGCGGCGACCCTCTGCTACGCCCGCGATTGTCTTTCTCATGGGTATGGGGCTCGGCATCCGTCCTTCGCTCGGTTTGGGCTTCTTCAAGCTCATCAACCTATGTACGAGGCGACATCCGCCAGCCATGCCTGCACCGTCTCTCCCTGAGAACATGTGCTGGGGCTCGGCGTCGGCCCCGAGCAAGGCGGGTACCTTCTTCAAGGCACCGCGACCTTGACACTCGGCGGTGGCTCTTGCAACTGGTTTTCTCACAAACATGGGGGCTCGACAAACCGAAGCAAGGCCGCAGCTTTCTTCAAAGCCGCTCGACCACCACGCTCGGCTACGACCTACAACCATGTGTTGACAAAATTTTATTAAGGTTTAGAGCGTTCACCTTTGGCAGACGCCCCGAGCCTCGAGTCGAATTATTGACCACCCTCTCACCCGCGAACAACTCGGGGTTTACGGCTTTTACAAGCCTAAACCCCGAACTATTCGAGGATGGCAGGGGGGCCATCGACCCACTGCTCTCTCCGTCCTGGAACAAACGCTCCGAGCCTTCGAGCCGTTCAGCTGACCCTTCTCTCGCCCCCCAACAACTCGGGGTTTACGGCTCTCACGAGTCCAAAACCCCGAATTGTTCGAGGATGGCAGAAGAGCCACCACGCTTCGGCTCTCTCCGAACCCCCGAACCGATCGGTCGGCCCACCGCTCACCAAAGAACAACCCGGGGTCTCACAGCTCTAACAGCCTGAACCCCGAATAGTCCGAGGGTGATCGGTGTGCCTCCGATCCGGAGTACTTGGACATATTTTATTCTCTGGGAGCCCGCCTTCGGCAGGCACCCGTGTCAGACGGCTCACTGCCTGACAACCAACAAGGGGAGTGGGGATTATATAGCCCCCTGAGGCCCACATTTATTGTGCCTGGGAATATGAAACGACGGAAGGCGAAACGTCGCCATAAATGTTCATGGGAATGAGAAACGTCGCCAGTTATTGCTTATCGAAAAGCTAAACGCCGCGACAGTCGCGCCCGTTGCAATAAGTCACCTCGGAGACGACCCCTGCACGACAAGCCCGACAATCGTCCCTAGCAACCAAGGCAATCAGAGCACGGAAAATCTAATATTCTTATTTATTACTCATTGCTTACAACTTAATGAACGTCGGTACAAATACATGGAAAAAGCTCACAACTCACTCGCACTCGGCTGGGAACTCGAATTCGGGGCTCCTATCACGCTCGGCTGGACCAGCTTGGGAAGACACTCCCGCCACCGAGCTTCCTGCATCTTCGGGCTGCGCCCCATTCGATAGAAATATCGGGGACCGCCCCGGGGTCGAGTTGCTGGCCCCTTCAATCAGACCAGCGCCTAACACCAGCTTCAACCTACGAATCTCCAGCTCCTTCTCGACTACGGCCTCACGAAGGAAAGACTCCGAAGCCGACCCCCCGCTCGAAGCATCCGAGAGGGGCCAGTCCGTCTCGATTACCCACCAGTCCCGGTCGGCCAAGGCCCTCTTCAGGCGCGCCACCTCCAAACCGAGCTCCCCGGACCTGTTCAGAAAATAGTTAACGGCGGCGGCTCGGTCCCGAGCCTGCTTCTGTTGACGAGCCAAAGCTGCCTCCATGGCCTCCTCCCCCGCTCAAACTAGAGGTACCTTGGCAACAACGGGGAGGGCAACACGGGTCCCGTGCGTCTATCAAAAGACGAGAACAAACATCACAAAAAACACAAGTCTGGAAGGGTCGGCCCAAAAAAGTAAATTTCATTTCTTTCAAAAGTTTGATACAAAAGCCGCGGTGGCCAGTCCGCTTAAAGCATTTACATCAAAATGAGCAAAAAGAAAAAAGACTATTCTATTCTTGAGGGGGGGGTGGCACCTCGTCATCGACCTGGTCGCCCCCCGCTTCGTCGCCCCCCGGGGTGGAAGGAAGGTTCGGCGCCCATCCATAGCAGAGATGGTCTACGTTCTGCTCGGGGTAGATCTGCTTAAAGTGGGACTTGGCCTGTTCGTATGCCTCGTCCTGCGCCAGCATCAGAGTCTCTCCCAAGGCCGACTCCATCACCTCCAGTGCCTTCTTCCCCTTCTCCGCCTTGGCCGCGATCTTCGCCTCAAGATTCTCCAGGTCTTGCTTGTGAATTTTGCAAAGCGACTCTATCTGGGCCTCGTGGACGGTCACCATGGCCCGGGCATCTTTCAGCTCATCCGTGGCCTTGTTCAGTTCGCAGAGGTACTTCTCCGCATTCCGCCTCTCGATGTATATCTCCTTCTCTAAGCACTTGTGGAAGTGCTGACCATGGAGCATCGCCTATCCGAGGAGAGAAAGATCAGAAAAACTCCCAAGTTAATGAGAAAAGCGGAGCCAAACCAACTTACCGAGAGGTGTCCCTAGCACCACCGCATGTAGGCCTGGTCCGCCGTCTGCATCGCCAAGGCCATCAAATCGCGCTCGGTGGCGGCCTTCGAGACGAATTCGACCGAGATAGGCCCATCAAGCAGAGAATCCTCCTACACGATCGACCAATCAGGGGCAAAGGGCAGCATACCCTGCTTGCCCACCATCTCCGCGGCGGTCGGTCGAATAGGGGGGAGCCTTTTTTCCGGGGCATCCACTGTCTTGCTCGAACCACTCCCGGCATCCCGAGCCGCCCTCGACGAATGGGAGCGGGGGGAGTGGTGCCTTTTGGCCCTCTTCGCTGGGGAAGGCCCCTCGGCCTCTGGGGCCGGTCCCTTGGAGGACCCTCCGGCCTGCGCAGCCAGCTTCTGCTTCTCAGCCGCTATCCTCTCCTGCTCGGCCTTCTTCTTCTTCTCCATCCTCGCCTTCTCGGAAACAGCAAGCAATATCTTCTTAGCATCCGCCTGTTGAGTTGTCATCCCTGCAAAAACAGAAAGGAGAAGAGCTAACGTTAACACGAAGGAAGGAAAATGAACATATTCGGAAAGAAACATATTAGGGTCGGCGGGACTCAGTCCAGCTCGGGCGAGGTGTATCTCGGTCACTCGAGGCCATGCGATACTGTGCCCCCTGACTATCTTCTCCACCCTCTTCCACTCCTTGGCGGTCAAGTCGCTCCGCTTCGGAGGCTTGTGGTTCAGCTTGACGAAGTTCCACTTGGTCGGAATTCCTAAAGACCCCTCAGTCCGAACCACGAAATATTTTTCTTTCTACCTCTTTATGGAGTCCGGATGACTGTGCATAACCTTCTTATGCAGCCTCGGCGAAAAGTAGAAAATCCTCTCCTGGTCTCCGAGCGAGCCGATCCCAAGAACGGCTCGGAAATACGTCAGCCTCGGCATCACTCCCTTCTCTTGGCACTTTAGTATGAAGCAGACTAGATGCTTCCAAAAGTTCGGACCATACTGCATAGGGCACAGCCCCACCTAGTTCAGAACCCTCTTAACAAATGGATGCAGAGGCAGCCTCAGCCCCGAGAGGAAGGCGTCCTCGGGGACCATACAGTAACCCAGTGCCAGAGCCGTGGTGGGCCGAATACCTGGGCTCGGAATGAAGATCTTGAACTCCCGTGGAATATAGTAGGCGGCCCTAATAATGTTCAGATATTCCGCCTTCAAAATGCTTGGGATGCTATCCGCGCGAATCTTCATCCGAGTGTCTTCGCCCGGCACTGGAGGGATCGGTCCGATATCCTTAATGTTGTCGGGATACATCCGAACCGACTCTGGATTCTTGAAGGTGACCGGGGGAAACTCGAAACCCGATCTCGGTGCGTACTCATCTGGCGCGGAAGGACTGTGCGGTATGGTCAAGACCTTCTTCTTCCGACGAGGGCGGGCCTTCCGCTTGGGAGACGGCGTCGACAAAGGGGGAAGGGGTGGAAGATCTTCTTGGGCAGCGTCTCCTTGGGCAGCCTCCCGTTCGTCGACCTTATCCTCCTTGTCGTAAACATCCTGGACCTCAGGATACTGACCCTCCTCGTCTTCCTCCTCACCCTCGGCACCCTGCTCCTCCTCGTCTTCCTCCTCATCCTCGGTGCCTTCCCCCTCCTCTCCTCATCGTCCTCCTCCTGATCCTGCTCCTCCTCGTCCTCGCCGTTCCCTTCATCCTCTTCCTCCTCTTCACCCTCATCCATGGGCTCCTTTCCCGGCCTTCTGGACCTCAGTGGAGACACCACGAAAATTACGTCATCACCATCGTCCGACCCAGGGTCGGTTAGAACCTTCTCCTTCACCTTATACTTACTCAAGGATGAGGACGTCTCCTGCTCGGATTCCTCCGCGGAATGTCCTGACGAGCTAGCCTCAGAACGGCCTGACGAGCTAGCCTCGGAACCGGACTGAGTTCGCGACATTACTAAAAAGAAAGTACTAACCTGGAGCGTAGGAATTTACGGTCACCGGAAAGTATCGCCGACGGCAAGTAAGAATCCCGCTCTTGTTAAAATTGGAAAATGAGTGATAAAGTGAAGAAGAAATGAGGGAGGGGGAGGGAGTTTTAAAGGGGAAAAGCGACTCCTCGATTTTCGCAAAAAAGATCTGGCTGTTGGATCTTAACTATCAAGATCCAGCGGCCACCAAGATCTGAAAACGCTTTGATCTTTGCGGCCATGACGTCAGCAATAGGCATAAAATTACCCCACTACTCCTCCACCTTTTCTCTCCAAACAGGTTTTTTTCGACAAGTCTGGAGGTTCGACGCTTGGATAGTATCGCGAGCCAAAAATTCCCCTTCTATTTTCCACAGAAGGGTCGACGCTCGGATAGTACCGTGAGCCAATCATTTCTCTTCTATTTTTTCACAGAAGGGAGCTCGGAGCTCGGAGGGAATCCCGAGCCATAAATTCCTCTTCTATTTTCACAGAAGGGTCGACGCTCCGATGGCATCACGAGCCGCACCTCTTTCTCTGTTGTCAAGGGAGCTCGGAGCTCGGATGAAATCCCGAGCCATAAATTCCTCTTCTATTCTCACAGAAGGGTCGACGCTCGGATGGCATCACGAGCCGCACCTCGTTCTCTATTGTCAAGGGAGCTTGGATCTCGGATGGAATCCCGAGCCATAAATTCCTCTTCTATTTTCATAGAAGGGTCGACGCTCGGATGGCATCACGAGCCGCACCTCTTTCTCTGTTGTTAAGGGAGCTCGGAGCTCAGATGAAATCCCGAGCCATAAATTCCTCTTCTATTTTCACAGAAGGGTCGACGATCGGATAGCATCACGAGCCGCACCTCTTTCTCTGTTGTCAATGGAGCTCGGAGCTCGGATAGCACCGCGAGCCCCAAACTAGCCTCTTTTGTTCAGAGGGGCTCGGAGCTCGGATAGCACCGCGAGCCCCAGCTGCCCTCCTTTGATTCAGAGGGGTTCGGAGCTCGGATAGCACCGTGAGCCCCAGCTGCCCTCCTTTGATTCAGAGGGGTTCGGAGCTCGGATAGTACCGCGAGCCCCAACTGCCTTCATTTGATTCAGAGGGGCTCGGAGCTCGGATTGCACCGCGAGCCCCAAACTACCCTCCTTTGTTCAGAATGGCTCGGAGCTCGGATAGCACCGCGAGCCCAATGAGCCCTCCTTTTGTCACGAGGGACTCGTCTGCCGACCCCTAGTGCTCGACAAACCGAGCCCCAGAAGAAGACCTCGCCTCCTCCTCGCTCTTCCTACTAGTAAGGAGACTGTCCACCGACCCTTGGTACTCAACAAAACGGGCTCCAACGGGAGACCTCGGCGTCCCCTCGCTCTTCCAACTAGCGAGGGGATCACCTACCGACCTAGCCCCTACTGGACAGGGCCTCGACGCCCCTTTGCTTTTCCACCAAGTAAGGGCCCTCGCCTGCCGACCCCATACGCTCGGCAAACCGAGCTCCAACTCGACAGACCTCAACATCCCCTCTCTCTTCCAACTAGCGAGGGGATCGTCTGCTGACCTTCGGAGCTCGTCTACCGACCCAAGACGCTCGGAAAACCGTGCCCCATCCCGACAAACCTCGACGTCCCCTCGCTCTTCCAACTAGCGAGAGGATCGTCTACCGACCCCAAGGCACGTCTGCCGACCCTAAGGCTCGGCGAGCGTCACTCCGACTCTTTTACATAGCATCTTGCGCAAACTCCAATAAGGGATCCCGTCCTCCTACCCCCTGGCCTCTTCTGGAGATAGCAAAACCTACTTTCTCACCGCACCTTCCACTTTGCTCTTCCTACAGAGGCGAAGAATCACTCCTACACGGCAGGCTCACCCAGCCCTACAGGAGTGTGGGGCTTGTGATATGGGTTAGGAATGACGTGGCCCATCCTAGGCCACGGGATCCCCTCAAGATACGCGCACCTTCTGATCCCCCGGATCCGCCACGTCAGCGTCGGAAAACCACCCAAGCCGCTGCCACGTCAGCCCGAAAACCGCCCGGGCATCTGCCACGTCAGTCCTATACCGCCCTGGTTTCCACCGCTTCAGCCACACGGGCAACCGGGTCCAGACCCGGCCCCAAACGGGTCCAGACCCGGTTGGCATCTTCTATAAATGCCAAACCCCTACTCCTTCTCCAGGTAATAAAAACTTCTCCACTCAAATCCTAGTTACTGTTACTCTCCCTTAGTGACTGACTAGATCGTCGGAGGGTCTGCCACCGGGACCAACCCCGGTGTTCCGAGACCGTCTGCAGGTACACGAGACCCCCGGATCCGAGCCCGAAAGATCCGAGCCGAGCATCAGCCTCCACCTCAATACCGCCTACCCCAGTACTGTTCGCCCAGTCGAGGGTCGTCTACATAGGAGTCTCCTTCTTTAATACAAATCGAGTAAGAACTCACGCCTAGTGCATCCACACGTCTCCCAAAAACAAACCGCATCAGGGTTAATAGTTAGGTAATTACCTTAGAGGAAATGCATGCGCGGAAGGCCGTGACAAAATGTGGTGGAGCTTGGAGAAGGATGGGAGAATTTCTGTTCGTTCTTTTTATGCTAGGCTCAACTTTGCGGGTGTAGATCAAAGTGGTCTAACTTGGTTTGGAGCTCAAAGTCAAGGTTTTCCTTTCCATTGGCTTGCCTTAAATGTCATTCTCACGATGGAGAACCTAGTCACGCGCTCGCTTTTAGTTGATGGGACATGCGGTAGATGTCTAAGAGGGCAAATTATGTGATCACTGGATTGTTGGCTACATGCATAGTCGGGCAGTGTGGGATGGGGTTTTAAACATCTTTGCTTTAGATGTTTATCCTACTTCTTTCGAGGACCTTTGAGTGGGGTCCTGGTGAGAGAAGATTTTGGAGGTGTAGGAGATACCAAGTTGAGGCTTGGTTTCTTTCTATTGCAGCTACAACTTGGACACTATGGCTTAATCGAAATAGCCTATGTTTTTCTTAATATTAATGGTTCTATTCATGGTACTTTATCACATATCCACTCTCTTATTTCGTCCCGGGCGACGACTTTATCTTGGGGCACTGGATAGGATTTTCGAGCCATTCCACGAGCTATGATATTAGGATGAGGAGATTGAGATAAGTCCGACACTGAACTAGAAGAGGTGGAGGAAGGGAGGAGGTAGAGGAGAGGTTTCCTACCCCACATGAATGTTGGGGGATTTATTTTTTGGCTAAATATAAAAAAAGTGTTTTGGGTCAGTTTAAAAAAAGTACACAAAAATATTTTTTTTTTTAAAGGACGCAATGTTTACAAAACCTTCACTGGGTTAGTTAGGGTTAGGGTTAGTTCGGGGGGTTTAATTAAACATCTGATTAGTTAAGTGATGTTTTTTTAAACACAAATAAGAGATGAATGTGGTTTTTAAACACAAATGAAAGATGAAAGTAGTTTTTTTAAACCCTACCCTAACTCAACCCTACCCTAACTCAACCCTACCCTAACCCTAACTAACCCAGTGGAGTTTTTGTAAACATTGTGTCCTTTTTTTTAAAAAAAAAAAATCTTAGTGTAGTTTTTTTAAACTGCCCCAAAACTTTGAGTAATTTTTTTATATTTAGCCTTAGTAGCCTACTGCGCAGGGATGTTGGGACTTTTATATTGCTTTTAATTGTTTTTATTTTGGGCTAGGCTCCTAATGCCTGAGGTTTCTCCTATCCTAGTTTTTCAGTGTTTAATGAAACAGAGTGATGATACTGCACCTTTCCCTAAAAAAGTTTTTTAAAAAAGTCACTCGTTTCAAATGAAAGAGCCAAACTTTATATGGTAGATCTGTTGCACATCTAAAAGTAAAATTCAGAAAATTGATAAAGATAGAAAATTCAAATGAGTGCAATGTTTTAGATAGAGGGAACTTGTAGAGTCTTGGCAGATAGTCATAATTAATGATATGTATGTTCACATAAATTACTCATTGAAGCTACACCATAAAGAACTAGAAATATCCAATACTCTCCGACCAACAAAATTTTGAAAAATAATGCTATTTGTACTTAACAAATATAGACTCAAAATATACTCAAGCATGATAGTGTGCAACCCTACGTAAAAGCTCATCTTCATTGCTTGCTTGTAGGCTCCATATTTTATCTCTTAAGTATATTTTGAGTCTATGGAAGTTGAATTCAAATATCATTATTCAAAACATTATGATAACTTATTCTAAAAAAAGGTTAAAAAATAAAAATAAAAAATAAAAAAATCTTATGATAACTCTAATCCGATGAACCAACTTTCGAAGAATATTTCGAACTAGAGTTTTTTGCGGGAAAACTCGTTCTTACAAATTGCTTTTCTATCATTGTGATCTTATTTTATTCTTGGCCGTTGATCTTCTCTGGAAAATTGGTTTAGTAGATTAGAATTTTGATGATGTTGCAAATAAAGTTCTTAAAGATCATTTTTCAAGTTGATCGAACTAGTAATTATATTATTTGTTTGTGAGTTACATGGAAATAAGGCTAGCAAGTGGCAACTGGTCCAGCTTGGGCCAAACCCATATAAGCCAAAGCCCAAATTTGCATTTTAAAATTGGGCCCAAGTCCGGTTGGACTTTTCTTTCGGCTTGAAGAGTTAGCCCCAGCTCGCGACTTGAAAAATCGAGTCGAGTCTGGCCTAAGCATGAACAATTTATATACTTTTTAATAAATAATTATTCAATATAATAGAACTACTTACAAAGTTAGAGCATCCACAGATGTTGGCTATTTTGCTATTTTTTTCATTGTTTAGAACAGTGCATTGCTATATTTGAGAAATAATTTGACAATTGCTATATTATAGAGGACGAAACATTATTAATAATTTCCTAATTCATCAGACGAAGCATGATGTTTTGTCCGAGGTTTTTTGTAAATTTTTTTTAAAATAATATTCGAGGAAAATTTTGATTTTTTATTTTAAAAACATATTAGATAATTAGTGATATAATTTAGTTAGATAATTAGTTTAGTGAGATAATTAGTTGTTAATTAGCCGGCCGAAACATCACCATTCATCCGACACTTTTGGTTTGGGTGCTAAAGTGTTGGACAAAACATGATTGCCCCCCCCCCCCCCCCCCCCCCCCACCCACCCACACACAAAAGGATATTTCACCCTTCCTTTTTTTATAAAAAATTAATTATAATTATAAAAAAAAACCTTTAAAAATTTAAACGAATTTAGTCGGATGAAACATCATTTTTTCTGCAAAATTGCTATATTTTGTATTTAACGACTGCAGCAAACAACGAAAATTGTCAAATTCTATTTTGCCATTTCACCATTTTTTTCCACAAACAACTGTGGATGCTCTAAATAGCGATACAATTTTTTTGTTTTTGTAATTTTTTTTTTCTAGTTTTGTCTATTTACATTTTAATACCATCTCTAATATTATAATGAGAGAAGACCTTAGTGTCATTTGTCAATCTATCAACGCTTGTGATGCATGTACATAATTAATATGAAGGAGGTTTCAGGTTCGAGTCCTCACTACGTCAGAGTTTTATTTTTTTAAAAAAATTTCTTATTAAGACTTGCATTGTCCATGCATAAGTAATATAAAAGAGGTCTCAGATTCGAGGTCATACTACGCTGAAATTTTTACGTTAAAAAATACTAGTGTTTCCCTGTGCAAATTGCACAGACTAAAATATTTTTAACATATTCATAAAATTATATGGAACTTAAACAATACAATTATGATATGCACTGTGTTTTTTTCCCAGTTTATCTTATTTTATACATGTGCTACTCTTGTCTGGAAAACCAAAATAATAATATTTTTATCTATTTCGGTCGTATTCTTTGAAACTATGAAGGGAGATTTCATTAGTTAATATTTTTTTATTATCATGTACATTAGTACATGCACAGTAACTTTAGTTCTTAAATAAAAACATAAAAGTCATTAAAGGATGGAGGTGACCCTATTCAACACCGACACAACACCAAGACATAGTTAAACCTTAGATCCCTAAATTTAGAGATGACTTTTAACTATTTCGATCACAATATAATTAAAAGATGATAAATCTATAAATTAACAAATTCACATTTTCAAATCAACCAACATCATTCTATATTTCTATAGCAAGGAAAAAAAGTCGAATAATTACCAAAGTTGAGCTTACAATGTAGTAATACGTGGGGATGTGGCTCTTCTTGGACTCCTCATTGATGTACTCTGTTATCTCCTTCTCCACAGTGTGCTTCTCAACTGTCTTCCCTCTCAAATCAAGCCTTCCATCTTAAATTATTCCCTCTCAAATGAAACATAATCAACATCTGAAGGTGAATGGTTATTTTTATTATTATTTTATTTTATTTTATTTTGTAAATTAACTGCACGTGTTAGTACATGTTTGTTTCTTCTTCTTTTTTTCTCATGTATTAGCATGTGCTAGTTTTCTACTTTTCCTCTCCATGCACTATTTTAATAGAGGAAGGACTCTCTCTTCTAATAGTATAATATATATAATAGTATGCATAATTTTAAAAAATAATAAATTTTAACAATATTTGATCAGATGATTATATATATCTTCATAGTTTATCAAGTAAGAATCCAATATAGTAATTATACCATAGATCAATGTTGAGTAGAAAAATTACTTAGATTGCAGCAAAAGAAAGCAACTTTAATCAAAATTGAAGTAAAACAGTAAAGCAAATTTAATCAAGATATAGGTTTCCTTTCCGAAAACACCCTCAATAAACTTTGGTAAGGTGCTAATGCTGGTCCAAAAAAGTATAAACATATGTATTGTTTTGAGCTTAAGAGACTTACATCAATCCTTTTAATACAATGCGCATGATGAAGCAACCCCTTTCTGCACGCCTACATAATGGCAACAGATGCTCGCCATAAAACTGGAGCATGGATCAAAAGATATAGTATATGACAAAGTTCATCAGCATTGAGAAACCACTACAGAGGAAACCATCGAACACAAAAAACGTAATTGCTAAGTAGTAGACTTTTACCTTCTATATCCACATTCGTCAGCCATCCAAAATTCGTCGGCAAGACAACACCTGAAAGAAGGTAATTTGAATGACTAAATTGAATCAAAATAATTCCAAATAATTATAAAGATCTTTTGAGCATTTTCACAAACACCTCGTGTGCACCACAAATGAGAAAATAATTGTAATCAAGATAATCCTGAACCCAAATTTGAACCTTCCCACATCTATAAGCATCTTACTGAACCTTATACTTCGAAGATTGGTGTACAAATCTCTAATCAAATTCAAAATTAAAACCCATTCACTTGATTTCTATGTGCCCTCACCACACAACAAGCTCTTACAACTAACATATTTCAGTTCATTCATGCATTTTATCAAACAGGATGAGCGCATATAGTAAATAGAGATAAGATTGAAGAATTTAACATGGGAAGATGAAGCCACACATAATAAACCAAATGATCTTTAGACATTACTTTTAGATTCATCAAATATTTTCATATCTTTAGCAAATAATTACACTATATATACAATCCAAAATAAAAGAGGATGTTACAACTTGATCAATACCTTAATCTCGTATTCTCAATATTCTAAAAAATAATCTATTTATATTATAAAAGCAAGAATAAATCGGTCCATATGAGATCTGAGCCATCCATCTTATTTTACTTAGATCTATCGATTTAATTTTGGTCGTTCATATGATTTATATAATGAGTAAATATTGACCGTTGATTAATAGAAGTAAATATAACAAAAACCCAGGAGTAAATTTGTCCATCCGATGTTATTAATTAATCCCTTGTTTCCTACGAGAACAATCCAATAGGAACGGTGGGTTAATCCTCCCAAACGCCCTAATAACCCTAACTAGGGTTTAATCCCCGACCGTGGCGATGGACGGCTGGGATTAGGCCGGCGATGTAACACCCCGCAAAATTGAAAATGACAATTTTGTCCCTCGTGTGTTACGCACGTATATTTTGTACCGTTACTGGTAATATTTGTAACGTGTTTTCGTTATGTATTTTGGATTTCTGAATATTTATGCATTCCCGTATATTTTTATCCTATTTTGAGTCAACTAAAATATTAAATTTCAATCTCTAGGTTTTTACGTACTTTTTACGTATTTTGATATACATACCGATTACTCATTTTCCACCGCTACATGTGGTATTTTTGTGTTTCAATTATTTATTTTACGTATTCAAATCTATTTTTATAAAATGAAAATTTATTTTCTTTTATTTTTGATTAAAATACTTTTACGTGTAATGCACCTGTTTTCTACGCACGTACTAATTACGTATGAAATATGTATTAATTAATAAATACATTTTTCTTATATTTTATTTTTTATTATCTTTAATATTTTTCGTTGATAACGTCGAATTTCGTATTTTTTTGATATTTTACGTGCGACGCACGTGTTTCTTTCGGTGCGCGTGTTTAAGCGTATTTGTTTTCAAAATATATTTTGGAGTGTGTATATATTTTATTTGAGCATGAAATATTATAAATTTTAATTAAACTAATTTTTACGTACATATGACGTATATATACAATTTATGGTTTTTTAAATATAATTAATTTGAGGGAGAGTGTGCACTAGTGCACGCACGTACACGTATTTTGGGGTATGAATGAGAGGGAAACCGGCTGCCTTTTAGAGTGGAGGGGAAAATGAAAATTTTAAATTGTGAGAGTGGTTTAGAGAGTGGAGTGAGTGGTGTTCATGTGTGGTGGTTTTAATAACTACCCTATTACTCTTTGTATAAAACACCTCTAATACCCTACCTTTCTCTTCATCTCTTCCATCTCTCCTTCTTCATTTTTGCTCTGCCGAAATCACATCCAGCAAATCCCATCAACTAAATCCAGCATGCTTTTTGCCTTCTCCATTAAAATCCACCATACTAATTGATGTATCTATACATATAGATATATATGTATATATATACATACAATCCATCACCTCTTCACACCTCTTCTTCCCTTCTCTATCACTTTCCGAAAACAACCCAGACAAGCCACTGTCCTTTCTCCACCTAATCACCTCTATACTTGCCTATATATATATACACTAATATAGATATATACATAGTATATATATATGAAAAACAAAAGAAGAAGATGCTGTTTGTGTGTTGCCGAAAAGAAGGAGGCCGAAATGGAGAGGAGTGCTTGCTGTTTTGCAATTGGCCGAAAGTGGAAGGTTGGAGTGGTTCTCTTGTGCACGGATTTGGAGGAGGCGAAGCGGAGTTTCTAGGAGCTCTCATTTTAAGAGTGTAATTGCTAGGAATTAAATTTTCCTGGATGGGTGTTTCTTAAATCCTTTCTAATATTAGGAGTACAAAATTGCATGCTAGATATTGTAGAAATTAATTTGTTAAATTTTGATTGGCATGTTAGTTGTAGATTACTTAACATTGATTATTTTGTGTCATGATGTGATGGTGTGATTTGTATAAATGGTTAGAATTCGTATTAAATAAAAAAGTGAAAAATAATGTAGTATTTAGAAAATTTGCTAGAGTGAGATTTGATGCATGTTAAAATAATAGTAGTCCCAAATAATACAATATGTATGAAAAATGACTTTTGATTCTAATGTGATGAGAAGTGTGGGTTTAATCTCACTAATATTTATCTTATGAGAATAGAATTTTTATAAAGAAAATTTTGATGAAAGACAACCCTTTTAATTGGAAAAATTGATTAAATGTGTTCTAATACATTTTTGGGGAGAAATTGTGTTATATTGTCAAAAAGAAAACTTTATAAAATTTTGATAGAAATATATTCTGGAAAAAGAACTAGATTTTGTGTGAGTGCAAATCAATTGAAGAATTGAATTTATTAAAGATAAATTGATAACAGCACGCTTTGAACAAAACTATAGCAGTCTATTCTCATATCAATAGTCGATGATGGAATTATTGGTTAGAGGGTGCACCATAGTACGTTTATTGTAGCCGTGGGTTGAGTGTTAGTTCTGGGTTCAAAACTTGGCATCCTCTTTTTATTATTGATTGATTTTAATTAATCCCAGAGCCGAAACACAGTGTGTATGGCTTTCGGTTTGCTGTTGTGACAGTGAAGTCACATGGACTTTGTGGCTAGCGGGTGCATGTGGGGGACGGTACTGTTCACACGTGGGTTAGCCTATGGTCATGGGTTCGAAACCTGTTGTTGTTCAACTTTAATCTTTTTTGATTTTTTAGTATTTTGGGGGATTTTAAATGAGATAAAAATTCATAAAAAATATATTTATTATTAGAAAATTGTTTAGACTTTATGAAAATTAATTCTACAATATTTGAGATATTTTGGGAGTATTAAAAGAGGATTTTTACATTGAATATTGTTGAAAGAACTCGATTTTTGTCGATTAAAAAGTGACCATTGTTTATTTAAGAGAAATGAAAGTTGTAATTCACTTGGATTGTTCTTAGTGGGATTTCATGATTTTTAATACTTGATTTAAGATTATTTGAATTGCACACAAGGTTATGAATGATTAAATTGATGAAAAGTGGTTGAATTGAATTATCTCATGTTATGAAATTATAAAAGAAATGTTTTTGAGAAAGAGATATGAATAAAGAAAATAAAAGATTAAATTGAGATTGATTACGACTTATTGTTGATCTCTAGAAAGAGATAGTTGTTGGAATCTAGAGGCTAGGCGAGTCCCTAGTGACTGGCAGTTTTATTTATGATTTTGAGAGCTAACCGTTGAGGGTAAAGCGTCTCTTGAGAAGTAGCCAGGTAGGCTGACTGTCTCCTTTATTTTTGTTTAAGTCCGGTAGGGTAAGCTAGCTCTAGGTTGTGATGATTTTCTTTTAAACAAACAAAATTGTAAGGATTACACTATAGTGGAGATGTGATGAAAGTAAGAGAAAAACACGAGTATGAGGACCTCGAAGCTATGACCTGAGAGTATTCACAGGCTGTATACACGATGCGTCGTGTCATAAAGTGGATACATCTCCAGGAGTTTGTACCACAGGCGATGCTTGTGGGGTGTTTGGTGACTGTGGGTGGTGTCATGTTCCATGACGGAGGCTGAATTTTCCATAGGTTCTACACAATGCGTCGTGTCATGACATGGGATTCCCCTCCAGGCTGTCCGAACAAGTGCGCATTAGTGTCATGTAATATAAATAACTGTATTAAGGACTAAGTGCACAACATCCACGACATCAATAAGATAGTCCCTTTGTAGCTTTGTTTGTGATCAAGTTTGTGGTTTGCTAAAGTATTTAAGAATCGTTATACTATTCGGCATAGCGAGGATGGCCGTGTATAATATTTCGTCGGTTGTAAGCAACTGACGTACCCATAGTTTTATATGCAGGACTTGGAGTTTACAAGAAGAAATAAAGATGTTTTGTTGCTGATGATTACTTAAATGTTAAAGTTGTTACAGCTGTATATTTATTATTGTTATATTTTATTTATTCCGCTGTGTGTTGATATAAAAGACTCTGATGTAATTATTGTTGAAGTAAAAGTTTTAAATTTCTTATAAAATTGTACGAAATGAAGTGTAAAGATCCTGTGGAACTTCAAATTCAGTCTTATTTAGAATTCGGGGTGTTACAGGCGAATGTCGACCGTTCAAGATCAATTTCGATGACGAGGGAGTAATGCACAGCGTGAAGGAGAGGGTGGCAGAGAAGCTGGAGGAGTTCATCGGTGATTACTCCGATGGATTACACTGATGGCACTCTCGTGGTATGATCCATTGTTCTTCAATAAATCCTTTATTAAAAGTTCGGCTTTTGTAATTTGTAAATTGTTAAATATTAACTGATATGCATATTTAGGAAACTGAGCCTCCCCAATCCAAAACCCCCAATCCCTCTGATCCCCCTAACCCTAATCTCGTCCCTCCAACACCGCCGTCGTTGTTCGTGCCATCTTTCCTTCCCTCCAAAATCCCCAAATTCCGAACCTTAATTTCCCCCAAACCCTAACTTTCCGCCAAACTCTAGCACAGAGTTGTTAAATTGATAATGCCACCACATTCATATCTAAATTAGGGTTACTTTTTTGCTATTTTAGTTACTAACTATAGATTTGCGATTTTTGTGCATTAGGATGAATGCTAATTTTTGTCTAAGGAAGATACAGTGAATCTTATCTGATGCAATTCTGTATGGATCAGTCCAAATTAAGAGATTATCTGAACCAAGTTAATCTAGATTAGTTGTTTTGGTAGGTAGCATCATGTATTTTGATTCAATGGTATTGGGAATAAGTGAGGATAGTATTTATTCCGCTACTATAAAGAGTTGTTTTTAGGAAGTTGAAAACTAATATTCTGATATGTGGTTGTTTCTTATTAATTAGTTTTCCTTTTTTTTAATTTCGTAATATAGCGTGTTTTTCATTATATAGCAAATCAGTAGTTGTTATTGCAATAAGTCAATAATTTAGGGTTGTTATTTTCTATTTATAGCTGGAACTAATAGCAAAATGAGAAACTTGTCAATGGTTTTTGCTACCATTATACATGACATTGCTAAGAGTCTTCCTTTTAATACTCTTATTCATGCACTAAAACTGTAGTTGGGAAGATGCTTCAAAGACAATAAAATGAAAGTCGATTAAAAAGACTGTGCTTCTTAGACTACATTTGATGTGCGAGATCTATATTGAAGACCTTATTCAGATCGCTGGTTCGTGGTAACATGTGATGAAGAATTGTTGATAAGAAACCACAAAAAATTGTGAACGAAGTGTGAAATCAACTTAAGAAGGTGTGAAATCTATACAAAAAATTATGAACACACATTAGGGAAAGGTTGATTTCACACCTTCTTAGGTTATAATAATAATATGTTATGCGTACATAACACAATCATTTAAGTTAAATACCAAATTTGTATGATCAATTAATTTTTTAAAATAATTAAAATTAAATTGTAAATAAAATGAAAGATTTAAAATACTTTTTAGTTAAAAAATAGGTTGTAACAAAAATTAGATACACCAATATTCCGATCCTGCCGATACTGATCCCAATCCCAATCCTAAAATTTTGGCAATCAGATTCTTTTCTCGGAACCGAGATTAAAAACCTCTATTAGGACTATTCCTTACCAAAAAAGGAAAAGAAGAAGATATATAAAATACTATACATTTACAGAAATATTTTTTTTACAAAAGCACACCTAGAGTCATGAACCATGATCCAATGATTGTTAATAAAATAAGTAGTAGCAAAATTTACCTATGGTTTGAGATCTCGATGAACCACCCCTTGGAGGTGGCAAAATGCAACAGCATTCAGTATTTGTACCATCACAGCTTTTGCATCGTTTTCTAAGTATTGCCCTCCTCTAGATACAACAAGATACTTGATTACGATAAACTATCTCAATATATCAGGTGAATGTGCATTAGATTAGTATACAATAACAAAACTGAGGCAGGTGCAACACCTTGAAAGTATTTTCTCTAAAATCTCTCCACCTTCGCATAATCTGAAAAAGAATTAAGGTGACAATATCCGAAAGGCTAATTCCAGTGTTAAGTTGATGTCCAGTTATAAACATAATTTTTTTAAAGCAAATTTCTTATTCAATCATTTACCAAAATCTTTGATTATAAGCTTCTACCTTATAAATTTTACAGGAAATAGAAAAAAAGATATCACATAGGCAGGTGGTAGCATAAGGTATTTGAAATCAATAAAATACTAAAGATATGGATAGTGGTATACAGATTAAACATCACTTATTGAATGAGTATCTAACACAAAGGTCACTTACTCCATTGTTATATACATATTGTCTTTGTCTTCATAAGCATGAAATTGAAGTAGGTTTTTATGACCGTTAAGGCTTGCAAAATTTTCACTTCTCTTCCAACATCCTCGATTGCGATTGTCGTAGTCATCTGTCAAGAAAAGAGCCATGTCCATTTAGTAAAGACCAAACTAAAATATATAAGCAAACAATTAATTCCATTAGATCAACTGATCAACAATATAGACATATGGAATTAAGAATAAAATACAGAACAAAAACTAGCAAATTAGATGTCGCCCAACACAATTATTATATACTTGGTCAAGGTTACCAACTTAACCATAACTATCAAACTGACAATTGTTTATGAAACAAACATTTAATACTGGTTAATTCGGCTTTTGTGATGAGCTATATAAATCCTTTTCCTTCATTAAATTTTGTTAATTTCAAGGCCAAATAAGACTTCCAAAAGTTAAAAACCAACCAGAGATATAAACGGACAAACCAGTAAGGGGTAAAAAAACAAGCATATTCTTCAAATCTTGCCCCAAAATTAAACTTTTTTGATGGGAAAACAAACACATTTTAAAACAATTAGGCTATTATCACTAATTACCCAAAAGCTTACTACATTTTACTGTAAAATAACCCCAATCCACATTTTATTATCAAACTACACTAAAATATATTTTATTTGTGAATTTTAGTGGGTTTTGACTGATTTTTTTCCTTCATCAAAATCAATTTTTTTGACAGGTAATAGCGGATTTATTGACGATTTTTCCAATTGGTAAGGATCGAAATTGCTACTTGTCTTTATTTTCTTCCGAATTTGGCTTTTTTGGTAGTAATTTTGGGTTTCGTATCGATTAATTATGGCGTCTTTTTTGGTTTGTAGTTTTTTGGAATTTTATTTTTTTATTGCGTAGATTGTAACGTTATTAGAAAAGTACAATTAATGTAAAGGAACCAATTGGGGTCGTGTACTCCAATTTTTTGAGCAATTTTTATAAGATCTCGACCGAAAAGAGTGATGGATTGGTTTAAGGTGGGTTCAATTTCACTTTGATCTATAAAGTTAGGGTTTTATTTTTGATATTTGCATTATAAAGTTAGGGTTTTATCTATTTACATATTTTTCATTGGGGGAACATACAGAGCACAAATCCTGTATTATCCGCCGAGGATGGCTTAATTCAACAAGTTACTGAAAGGGAGAAGAGTGATGTTCAAGTTGGTTCTCAAGAGAATAAAGAGAAAAAACATGTACTCGTTATAAAAAAAATGTTCAATAATTTGCTGAGGGTGGAGGGGATTTGGAATTGGATCTTTTAGCTTTTGTTCTAAGTGTAGTGTAGAAATTAATTATTTTCTTCACATTTTTTTTCTTCACTTTGTGTTCTTGCATATGCAACCATCAATTTATAATATGCATTAAGATATTAGCATGAATGTGCATTCAAGTGTAAGTTGAAGGAGCACTTTTCAGTTATCTAACATTGAGCAGTGTGTTAGATTATGTTGAGGAGGATACCAAAAACAAAAACAAAAAAATGCATGAACTAACCGTGTTTCGTAAATAATTATTTGTAAAATTTATTGTTAAATATGATTGATGTCATTACCTATAGAAATTGGTTACTTAATGAGTTTAAATTTTTGTACTCAATTACTTCAGAGTTTGAGTGTTGTAGTGTAAAGATCTACTCATTAATTGGTCACTTAATGAGTTAATTTTTTTGTAATTTTCAACTATTGAGAGTTTCATACTAAATCTCTTACCTTTAGATAATACTCTTTCTTTCTCTATTTTCCACTTATTTTTTCTCTCTCCTTTTGTAAATGATTCCCCTTTCGAATAGGAGATCTATTGAAACTTCCTAGATAGGTTACCAATAAATGCAGTTGAGGCCAATTCATATTTAGCATGAGTATCGCAATGACCTACATAAAGTTGTTGTGGTTTTCAACATACGATCATTTTATCATTACTTTTTTGGTAGTCATTCATTGTCTTATATTGAGATTTTATATTTTTCATAATGTTTTTACCTACACAACGTGCACTTGGTGCACGGTTCAATTTCAACTAGTAAATATATAATCCAAAATAAGAGATGATCTTACAACTTCCAGAATACCTTAATCTCGGTGAGGATTTGGGGTACGGTGTACGTCTGCTGCTTGGATTTGGGCGGACCGGAGAACGAAGAACGATTATGGTTGAGTTTTGGGCTAGGAACGACGGCGAGGATAGGTGAACGGGGACGAATTGTATTTGGGTGGACTGGTGGACGGCGAAGGTTTGGATTGGGGCGGATTTGCGAACGAAGAACGGTGACAGGTGGGTTTTGGGTGAGGATGGGTTGAGGGGATTTGGGGAGTGGAAGAATTTTTTGTGTTTTGTATATTTTTTAATTTTGTTTTATTAAGTTAAAGGTGTGGTCTGCACGTGGTAAAAAAGTTTGAACTCCTACTTTTTCTATCATTTCTCTATTTCAAAATAGAGAAAGAAGGGAGGGGATAGTCCTATTAGCTTAAGATACAATATAATATAATATATTTATTAAGACGTGCATCGCACGTATAAATTACTGGTATTTATAATGCATAAACTATCTCTTTCTCTCTGTGTTATAACTATAATACTCATTTCGGCTTATGTACATGAATATACATAATTTTTCTTATAATCACAAAATTACGTATTTTTATAAGTATCATATATACACATACACATCAAAAACACAAATTTGATCTGGGACTTATTGTGCCTAGTTACCTGAACCCAGGTCCGCCCGTATTTTGTTTGCATCTATAAACTTGAGCCCGAGTTCGCCCTATATTTTGTAGAATGACTAGTCTAAGCCTACAAGTAATCGGGTTGAATCTAGTCGGGTTCCGCCAAATCAATGCATCATTAGGGCATATAAGAGCATTTGTAGTCATTTGCTAAATATGCATAATATGCATATTCGGTTGAAAACTGCGCTGCAGTCGTTGGCGAAATATGCATATTATGCATAATTCGCTACAGGAGATTGCTATAAATGAGAGACAAAATGAGAAATATGCATATATGAGAGACGACACTTGAAGTGTCGTCCCAACAAAAAAAGTATTTTTTTAATTGTCGGACGACACTTCAAGGTCCGACACTTCAAGTGCCGTCCTTGAAGTGTCGTCCTTCGAAAAAGAATTTAATTTTTCTAATTAAAAAAAACCCAAAAATACACAACCCTCGGACGGCACTTCGAGTGCCGTGTCTTGCCCCCTTTTGTCGGACGACACTTCAAGTGCCATCGCTCGGATTTTTAATTTTTTTTTATTGAATGACGTTTATGCCCCCCAATTATTCAATGGCTCTTTTTGGCTCTTTTTCGCTTTCCTAGATCAATCCAATGGCTATTTTTTAAATCTAAGCAGGTCACTAAATTTTTCTGCATATAGCACTCATTCTCAACCGAATATTAGCATCAAAATTATCTACTAAATTATTCAGATCTCAACTTTCTTTTCTGTCTTGTATTATCTCAACTATCTTCTCTGTCTTCTATTGAGTTATTTGCGAAAGAAAATAAATGGCAAATGTTAGAAGTGCAAGGGGAAAAGCTTATACGGCTCAGGAAGATGTTCTGCTATGCCAGAGTTGGATCAGTATAACTCAAGATCCAGTTATTGGTAACGATCAATCCGGGTCATAGTTCTGGGATCGTATTTTTTCTACATTTAAGGTAATATTAGGAACTCCGACCGAAAAAATAGTGAGCTTACTCACTAGTCGGTTTCAACTGATTTCAAAAGAAGTAGCTCTATTCATAGGAAAATTGAGCAATGCAACAACTAGAGTCGGTAGCGGAACAACTGAGGCGAACAAGGTTTGTAAAAAATGTACGATTTAAATTCATTATTTGTATTATTTGTTTACCTAATAACGTTTAGAATATCAATGTTGTCTCAGATTCACGAAGCCAGAGTACAGTATTTGGCATCTTCGGGGAAAGCATTCAAATTTGATGAATGTTATGAGATCCTGAAAGAGCAGCCAAAGTTTTCATTGCGCACAACACAAGTTTTTGATCGAGTACCTAATGCCCAAGTCGGTGAAGGTAGTTAAAGCCCAAACTCTCCCACAATCAACTGGGACTCAGATCTACCCATGGATACGGATTCACTTACACCCCTTACCCAACCACCAGGTCACAAAGCTTCTAAGAGGAAAGGCAAAAGTGTGGCCAAAACATCAGGCATCAAAGATATGGCCGAAGAAACAGCCATTTTTACAGCTGTATACAAAGAATCGCAAGTTACAAGGAATGCGATAAAAATCCGAGAATGCGATCTTAAAGAACGGATCGAGGAAGATCGTATTATGGGTATAGATCTAAACACGTTACCAATGAATCAAATATATTATTTTATGTATAGGCAAAACGAAATTCTACAAAAACGAGGTTATAACGATGGGTAAAGAACATGAACCCAAAAATATGTATTTTGTCTTAGTATAAGCATGCATTATTAATTTGAAATGAAGAAGAATCTTTTTTGGCAGTGAGTGTAGCATCCTGTTTGATGAAAATGAGCATTTATTAGATAGTACCTATGTAATTAGTGAATGTACGATTGACTACAATATTAGATAGTACCATAGTTGAAAATACTAAATATACTACATTTATAATTATTTCATCAAATTAAAAGTTACAAGACAAAGGGAATACATACTGTTGCTGCTGATTTTGGTGTGGGAGCAAACAGATAGAATTTGTGGATTCTTGAGAAAACGAACAAGGCAAACCTGTTGACCTTCACCAATGTGTTGACTTGGTCTCTTGTCGCTGCTGCGAACCTGCAAAAAGTGCGAGACACCGGGATGGATCCCGGCGACGCACCCTCCGACGCTCTTGTCAGTAATCTGAATGATTAAGCAAGAACTTAAACTGGAAAAGTATTGATTACCTCTTAATGGTGGTGGATAGGGGGTATTTATAGTCGCCTTAGGGATCAGATTAGGAATGTAATTCCTATGATCAGATAAGGAATGTAATCCCTGTGATCAGATTAGGAATGTAATCCCTAATTCCCAGTGAACGGATAGATATGAATCAGGGCCGTTGATTTGGATTAATCAGAAATCCTAATTCTATCCTGCTGGACCGGGTTCATTTTGGGTTGGGACCCGTACCCAGTTGAGGTGGATCCGTTCGTGGGTTATTGGGTCTTGAAGAAAGACCCACTTCCCATTTCAGACCCATTTGTAGGTAAAATTATCCTTTTACCCCTGAGCTTTAAGATTCGTGTCCGATTTGAACGGCCCCAATTTAATCTCATTTTTAGCCATATCACGAGCCCCCCACTCCTGGAGACTAAGTTTTACAGTCTTCGAGGAGTAGTTTTGTTGTTCTAATGGTGTACGAGATTTTATCGGTGTTCTTAAGGGAGTTCGTATCTTGCTCAGGGTGTAACGGTGTTATTCTGGACTTGTAAAATGCCCAAAAATATCTTCAGAATTTTCTGGATTTTTGGTGATTTTTCCAGATTTTTCTGAGTTTTTTTTCTCATTTTTTGAATTTTTTATTCATTTTCCGAATTAAATAATTAATTATGGAAAATATTAATTAATTATTCTAATTAAATAATTATATTTTTTAGAATTTAAAATATTTTTTCTGAATTAATAATTATTTTTAGAATTTTTAATTATTTTTTTTTTGATTTTTAAATATTTTTTCGGATTTTTTAAATAATTAAAACAAATAAATAAATAAATAAATTAAATATTACCTGGACACGTGGCGCATTTCTGGACGTTGATCGTGATCAGATGGCGCGCATCGCAAAGCAGATCATGCTCTGGACACGTGGCGCGTTTCTGAGCGTCGATCATGATCAGATGTGCGCGCATCGCAAAGCAGATCACGTTCTGGATACGTGGCGCATTTCTGAGCATCGATCGTGTCGTGATGCGAATTTTGAGAAGATCGGACAGCGTGTGTAAGTCGGTAGGGTATTTTCTCTAATTTCAAGGTCGGTACCTCGTCCACTCGGCTCGGCACCTCGGATCTGTCCGACCCATGGATATGACGCCACGTGGTTTTTTTTCCTGCTTCTTTCTCTTCTTCTTCGTTTTCTCCTTCTCCGCTCCAGCTTCGATTCTCCTCTGCCTTCTACTCCTCCACTTCTCTTTTCGTCGTCAACTTCGAAGTGCAGAGGCGCGTGGCGGGAGGAGCTTGGCACGAAGCTCGGAGGTGCTCGACGAAGGAGTTGGAGCTCGCGACATGGAGGTCGACGGGGAGCTCGAGGACGGCGAAACTCAGCATTAGAGATGGAGCTCAGCGGCGGAGGCCTTGAGCTCAGTGATGTGCTTGGGGAGGAGTTAGTGGAGTTCGTCGGAGCTTGATAACGGGTCGGCTCGGAGATAATAGAGCTCGGAGCTTTGACGAAGGAGCTCGACGAGTGGAGTGGTGCTTGCTTGTGGGCTTCGACGGGTAGAGGAGAGCTTGTCGGTGAATGGAAGGTGAGAGGGGCTATGCTCAAGCTCGAGCTTGGACGTCGGTACTCGTGACGTGGTGGTCGGCGAGGGAGAGAGGTTGGAGAAGAAGCTCGGCTGCCGATCTTGGTGAAGATTTTAAGGGGCGCTTGGGCTTCAGCGAGGAGAAGCTCGTCGGAGGCGGTACGAGCTCGGAGCTTGATGAGGAAGAGAGCTCGGCATCGGAGCTCGGAGGTGGAGAAGAGCTCGGAGCTCGTCGAGGAAGAGAGCGGCAAACGGAAGTGAGCTCGAGCTCGGCCATGGGGTCTTGGCGCTCAGTGAAGAAGAGAGGGATGAGCTGCCGAACTCGAAACTGTCGAGGACGGTGACGAGAAGAGATCGAGCTTTCGAGGGGGGTTCAACGACAGAGCTTGAGGATGAGCCTTGGAGTTCGAGCGCTGTCTTGGAGTTCGACCAGGGAGAAGGAGGTCTCTATCGAAGCTTGACGATGGGGTAGCCTGGAGCTCAGAGGATGAGGTGAATGTTGGCCATGGCGAAGCTCGAGATGAGGGAGGAGCTAGGAGTTTGGAGCTCTCTATTGGGTTTGTTTCGCATGGATGCTGGGTGAAGAAGAAGAAATGAGCCGGGTTTTTTTTTTTTTGGTTTGGGTTGTTGGCGAGAAATCTGGAGGAGAAGAAGGGAATGCTGAAGTGGGTTATGGGTTTGGATCCCTTAACGGGTCGACCCCGACCCTCGTGCTTTTTTCCCTTCTTTTTTTTTGTTCGGCAAATCCTAGTGCGAATTTTGAGGCGCATTTTTGCCACTTTGCACTTCATTAGTTCGGTAGCTCGGATTTCAAATCCGAGCTACGTAGCTCAATCTGGATGGTTGATCACGATCATGGCGCGAATCACGAGACAAGAGGCTCAAATTTCGAGAAAACGTTATCTTGTCGTTTTGTGGAGACGTGGCGAGATCTGAGCCGTTCATCATGTTCGGACACGAATTTTGAGACAATCTGATGGTGAAACTGGCTCGGTAGAATTTTTCTCCATATGTGGAGGTCGGTACCTCGTCCACTCGGCTCGGTGACTCGGTAGTTCCCCCTCTGCCCATAGTAGCTCGGTAGCTCGGCGTAGTAGAGCTCGGCCCTGAGAAGAAAGAAGAAGGGGAGGAGAGGCATTCGAGCTCTCTCCTCTGCCTTGTTTTGTCGCACAGTGAAGAAGAGGAGAAGAGCTAGGTGCTTTTGGCGAGGAAACTGAAGAAGAAGGAGAAGACCCATTAGTCTCCTTTCTTCTTGCTTGTTCGGCAAATCCGAGCACGGATTTTGAGGCACATTTTTTGCCATTTTGCAGTTTGGTAGATCGGTAGTTTGGATTTCAGATCCGAGCTACGTGGCTCCATCTGGACGGTTGATCATGATCGTGGCGAGAATCTCTAGACAAGAGGCTCAAATTTTGAGAAAACATTATCTTGTCATTTTGTGGAGACGTGGCACGATCTGAGCCGTTCATCATGTTCTAGCACGTTTTTTAAGACAATATGATGGTGAAACTGGCTCGGCAGCATTTTTCTCCATATGTGGTGGTCGGTACCTCGTCCCTTCGGCTCGGTAGCTCGGCCATGGCGGAGCTCATCGAGGTGAGTTCATTGAGGTGAGCTCGATGAGGAAGGGGGTCGGCATATGGGAGAGGTGAAGAGCTCCGAAGCCTGGTGACGTGCTCTCTGTTTTTGGAGATTTTTGAAGAGGAGCTCTACTCCTAGGGGTGGAGAAGATGCGCTAGGAAGATCCTCGTACGAGCCATTGGAAGACCCATTCTTTGATGTGAGTGCAAGGAGCAACTCTATGGGAGAGTTTTGAGCTCCGAACTCGCTTAGAAGAGGCCCGCTTTGGAGATGAGCGGAGTGAAGAGCTCGGCTCTAGGAGAGAGCCATCTGGAAGACGAGTTTGAGGAGCAACTCTAGGAGAGAGTTTTAGCTTCGAACTCGCTGAGAAGAGGTCCGCCTTGGAGGTAAGCGGAGGGAAGAGCTCGGCTCTAGGAGAGAGCCATCTGGAAGATGAGTTTGAGGAGCAACTCTAGGAGAGAGTTGAGAGCTCCGAACTCGCTTAGAAAAGGTCCGCCTTGGAGGCGAGCGGAGTGAAAAGCTCGGCTCTAGGAGAGAGCCATTTGTGAGGAGGAACTCTAGGAGAGAGTTGTGCTCCAAACTTGTCAAGAAGAGGTCCGCTTTGGAGGCGAGCAGAGTGAAGAGCTCGACTTTAGGAGAGAGCCATTTGTGAAACGAGTGTGAGGAGGAACTCTAGGAGAGAGTTGTGCTCCGAACTCATTGAGAAGAGGTCTGCCTTGGAGGTGAGCGGAGTGAAGAGCTCAGCTTTGGGAGAGAGCCATTTGTGAGACGAGTGTGAAGAGGAACTCTAGGAGAGAGTTGTGCTCCGAACTTGTTGAGAAGAGGTCCGCTTTGGAGGCGAGCGGAGTGAAGAGCTCGGCTCTGGGAAAGAGCCATTTGGGAGACGAGTGTGAGGAGGAACTCTAGGAGAGAGTTGTGCTCCGAACTTGTTGAGAAGAGGTCCGCTTTGGAGGCGAGCGGAGTGAAGAGCTTAGCTCTGGGAGAGAGCCATTTGGGAGACGAGTTTGAGGAGCAACTCTAGGGGAGAGCTTCAGCTCCGAACTCGCTCTTTAAGTGAGAGAATCAACGGTTGTGGGAGCAGTTCCGAATGGCGAACCACTTCTAACTCGCTTAAGAGCAAGTTATTTGAAGCGGAATCGATCCAAGTGTTGGACTCCGAACTCGTCATTTAAGAGAGTATTAACGGTTTTGGGAGCAGTTCCGAATGGAGAACCACTTCTAACTTGCTGAAGAGCAAGTTATTTGAAGCGGAATTGAGCCAAGTGTTGGACTCCGAACTCGTCATTTAAGAGAGGGCTAACGAGGTGTAGGAGCAATTCCGAATGGCGAACCACTTCTAACTTGCTAAAGAGCAAGTTATTTGAAGCGGAATCGAGCCAAGTGTTGGACTCCGAACTCGTCGTTTGAGCTTAGTGAGTTACGGGAGCAGCCATGTAGAAGAAGCTGGACTCCGAACTCACCATTTAACGAGTTGTAGATGTGACTCGAAGAGATAGAGAAGAGGCAAGAGCAATAATTTTCAATGAAAAATGTAAAGTTTTATTGAGATAAACTAAGTGGCCGCATCAATAGGGCGAGCCATTATTACATGCTATTGGCCGAGTTACAAGCATCGGCCTTATTGAAAATCAAGATCCTACTTCTACAATAAGGTGAAGACCTCTTGGGAGGAGCTGAGTCTTGAAGCTCGGCGGGCCTTTCGGTTCGTTTGTTGGCTCCTCAGGGGGGAAGCTCGGCCCCCTCTTTTTGGATGAACTTGGTCAGATGCCACCGCTGTATGAGTTCTTCGATCTCCTCCGTGAGAGCCCGACAATCATTCGTGTCGTGGCCGTGGTCCCTGTGAAAGTGGCACCACTTATCTTTGTTTCTCTTCTTGCCAGGGGTATTCATTCTAGGGGGAGCGCGGAGTAGTCCTTCCTTGTCCACCTCCATAAGAACTTCTGATATATTAGCAATGAGGGGGGTGAACTTCTCAAAACGTGGAGTCGAGCGGCACTGGCCATTACTGACCTTCTGGGATTTTTGGGACCCTTCCTCACTTGTGTTCTTCCGTTTGTTCCCGGAAGATGTCTCCTCAAGAGCAAGGGGGTTGAGAGCCTCTTCCGCCTGTATGTACTTCTCCACCCTAAGTAGGAGCTCTGAGAAGTCCCGAGGAGGCTTCTTGGCAAGGAATGCCCTGAGGTTGGCATTAGTGACGTTGCGCTCGAATGCAGCAGAGGCTACTGACTGGTTGAGGGAGGGAATGGACCGGGCTTCGGTGGTGAAGCGTTGAACGTAATCCCTTAGGCGTTCACCCTTTTCTTGGTTGAGGGTCACCAGATACACTTGTTTTCTCAGCTCGGCAGCTACTCATGAAATGAGTAAGGAAGAGCCTTTCGAACTGATCGAATGAGAAGATGGAGGCCGGGGCGAGTCAAGAGTACCATTCTCGCGCAGACCCCTTCAGCATGGCAGGGAAGATCTTGCAGAGAAGGGTGTCTGAAGCATGGTGGATCATCATGAGAGTTTTGAAACTCTCTATGTGATCTGTGGGGTTCGACTCCCCGGTATACGTCTCGAAGTGAGGCGGCTTGAAGTTTTCTGGGATGGGGGCCTCCATGATAGTGCGAGAGAATGGAGGTCTGCTCGGGCGGAGGTTTATCACCCGTTGCTCTTCTTCCTTGTCAATTCGGCCGAGGCGCCTCTCCATCTCGTGGAGATGGCGGTAGACTGAGTCTTCTCTTTGATCATATCTTGCCGAGCCCCGGGACTCATCTTCGTACGAGGATGGACTGGGGCTGTGGTGATGGTAGCTTGGAGAAGGATGAAGACTGAGAGTGTGAAGGCGGTGGCTCCTAGCTGGTTCATGAGTAGGTGGCCTCTGGTCGTTCTTTGGAGTGATATTGAGGGCCCGTAAGACTGTCGCTTGGAAGTCTTGAAGATCTACCCTTGTGACTGGTGCCTCTCCAGTTTGGCGGTCCCTATGTGTGACTCGGCTTACTGGAGAATGAGTTCTCTGCCGATGACGCTGAGGGGATTCTCTTCGCCTCCTCGAGGGAGGGGATCTTCTAGTCTTCGGTCGTCGGGGGGTTCGGATTCTTGAAGCCCCTCAGTTCTCGGGTTGATGGATCCACCAAGGGCTCGCCATCTATTCAGGCGAGTTCTGAGGTCGACCTCCTTTTGACGGTTGGCAATCACTTGATGAAGATCCCTCTCGGGAGGGCTTTGAGAGGCCATAGATTCAACTGAAGGATTGGGACCCGCAACATGGTCATGAAGAGGATGTTGCTTCGGACGACTCTGACGGGAGCCCCCCGAGACCCTGGAGGGGCCTGTTGAGTAGGAGCACCTTAAACCGGAGGAGGAAGAGGAGGACGAGAAGTGGTTCTTCGGTTGGAGACCGCTGCCTTCCCCTTCTGTTTTGGATGCATGGCTTGAAACTAGTATCGTTGATGAAGTTAGGTCGGGTTGCTTTTTCGTTTCCCACAGACGGTGCCAATCTGTTGCTGCTAATTTTTGTGTGGGAGAAAAGAGATAGAATTTGTGGATTCTTGAGAAAACGAACAAGGCAAACCTGTTGACCTTTACCAATGTGTTGACTTGGTCTCTTGTCACTGCTGCGAACCTGCAAAAAGTGCGAGACACCGGGATGGATCCCGGCGATGCACCCTCCGACGCTCTTGTCAGTAATCTGAATGATTAAGCAAGAACTTAAACTGGAAAAGTATTGATTACCTCTTAATGGTGGTGGATGGGGGTATTTATAGTTGCCTTAGGGATCAGATTAGGAATGTAATTCCTGTGATCAGATAAGGAATGTAATCCCTGTGATCAGATTAGGAATGTAATCCCTAATTCACAGTGAACAGATAGATATGAATCAGGGCCGTTGATTTGGATTAATCAGAAATCCTAATTCTATCCTGCTGGACCGGGTTCATTTTGGGTTGGGACCCGTACCCAGTAGAGGTGAATCCGTTCGTGGGTTATTGGGTCTTGAAGAAAGACCCAGTTCCCATTTCAGACCCATTTGTAGGTGAAATTATCCTTTTACTCCTGAGCTTTAAGATTTGTGTCCGATTTGAACGGCCCCGATTTAATCCCATTTTTAGCCATATCACATACTAATACATGTCAAGTGCAATTACTCATCTCCAAATTGATTACAAATATGCTCCACAAGATCTTGATGAAGAGCATGATGTCTTTGCTGATTATGTAGAATGACATTGCGAAAGGTTCGGCCTACTTCATCAATTGGTCCACCTGTGCTTGGTTCGATTCCAATCGAGTCAGGAATTTGATCATAATCATAGTCAAGATCTCCTTCGTCACGTTCATCCTTAACAATCATGTTGTGTAAGATGATACATATTTTCATAATATAGGACAAACTATCTGCATCCCACATGCGTGCTGGACCCTTCACTATTGCAAAACGTGATTGTAAAACTCCAAAGCATGCTCGGCATCTTTTCTTGCACCCTCTTGCAATTCTGCGAATTTTCTTTTTTTTTGGGTATCTGGTGCGGTGTAAGTTTTCACGATGGTTGCCAACGGTGGGTATATACCATCCGCTAGGTAAGAGCATCCACAGTCATTGAGGGATAAAATATGCATATATGAATAAATGGAAATAGCAATCGATCGTTTTGCTACAGTCGTCAAATGATATTTTTTACCTTTTTATATTAAAATAATAAGGGATGGTCCTTCATGTTCCGTCGGAGAGGGAAAAAAACAATAAAAAATGGTGGGACGGCATATGAAGCTCTGTCGGAGTGAAAAAAAAAATAATAGGTGCGACGGCACTTGAAGTGCAGACGGAGGAATAAAAAAAAATAAAGCGGAAAGGGAGGGACAGCACTTGAAGTGCCGTCCGACAAAGATGGGAATTTTAATAATTTTTTTTTGTTGTGTTTAGCTTTTCCGGAAATTCCTCCAAAAAATTTATGGCTTTATTAAAAAAAAATTGGACCATAGTACCCCTTTCAATCTATATATGTAGTCACTCTCTGTCTCTCAATCTCTCAAAAACTAACTCTCCTCTCGGCTCTCTAAATATCAATCTCAATCCTCTCTCCGCCAACTCTCAATCTAAATTTTATTATCTACATCTTAATTTCTTATTTAGTCGAAAAAAATGTCTTCGATACTGTTACCGCTAAATCTGGTGTGGGGGTAAACAGATAGTATTTGTGGATTCTTAGGAAAACTTGATTAGCAAACCTGTAACCTGTTTCGTCGGAGTTTGACCGTTGACTCCCGCCGTTCACCTGCAAAAAGTGCGAGACACCGGGGTTGATCCCGGCGACGCACCCTCCGACGCTCAAGTCAGTAATCAGGAAAGATTATGAAAAAGCGTAAAACTGGAAAAAGATTGATTACCTCTTAATGGAGATGGATGGGGGGTATTTATAGTCACCTTAGGGATCAGATTAGGAATGTAATCCTCGTGATCTGATAAGGAATATAATCCCCGTAATCAGATAAGGAATGTAATCCCTAATTCTCAGTGAAAAGATAGATGTGAATCAGGGCCGTTGATTAGGATTAATCAGAGACCTTAATTTTATCTTGCTAGACTGGGTGTGTTTCGGGTTGGGACCCGTACCCAGTTGAGGTTGATCCGTTCGTGGGTTATTGGGTCGTGAAGAAAGACCCAGTTCCCATTTTAGACCCGTTAGTAAGTGAAATTACCGTTTTACCCCTGAGCTTTAAGATTCGTGTCCGATGTGAACGGTCCCGATTTAATCCTATTTTTAGCCATATCACGAGCCCCCCACTCCTAGAGACTGAGTTTTTCAGTCTTTGAGGAGTAGTTTTGTTGTTCTAATGGCGTACGGGATTTTATCGGTGTTCTTAAGGGAGTTTGGATCTTGCTCGGGGGTGTAACGGTGTTATTCTGGGCTTGTTAAATACCCAAAAATATCCTCAGAATTTTCTGGATTTTTGGTGATTTTTCCAGATTTTTCTGAATTTTTTCTCATTTTTTTGAATTTTTTATTCGTTTTCCGAATTAAATAATTAATTATCGAAAATATTAAATAATTATTCTAATTAAATAATTATATTCTTCAGAATTTTAAAATATTTTTTCTGAATTTGTAATTATTTTTAGAATTTTTATTTAATTTTTTTCGATTTTTAAATATTTTTTCGGATTTTTTAAAATAATTAAAACAAATAAATAAATAAATAAATAAATTAAATATTACCTGGACACGTGGCGCGATCGTACGCGTTGATCATGATCAAGCGAGCGCGCATCGGGAGGAGGGAGAGGAGGCCATTTTTTTTGGTGTAACAAGGTCGGTTCCAAGAACGCTCGGCAAAAAGTGGCCGAAGTCCATGTGTACGCCACGTGGCAGTCAACTGTTGACTTTTTTTTAAATTTTTTTTTTTGCCCAGTTGTTTCTTTCTCCTCTGCTTCTTTCCCTTCTTCTTCGACTCTTCTTCTAGCTCTGTTTCTTTTTCTTCTTCTTTTTTTTTTTGTGTGTTGTTTGTGGGTCGGTGTTAAAAGCGTTCGGCGAAGGGGTGCCGAGGTCCGATTTTTTATGTAACATGGTCGGTGTCAAGAGCGCTCGGCAGCTGGTGCCGAATCCCAACTTTTCATGTAACATGGTCGGTGTCAAGAGCGCTCGGCAGCTGGTGCCGAACCCCAACTTTTCATGTAATATGGTCGGTGTCAAGAGCGCTCGTCAGCTTGTGCCGAAGTCCATGGAGAGTTCTTCTCGATGTTCCCGGTGCTACGGAGGTCGGCTCGGGGCGTGCGACCCCTTGTTTCGAAGCTAATTCGAAGATCTACAACTTCTCTTTAGGAGTGAGATGAAGACTCACCTTCCTTCATGGTCAAAATAGCCAGGCAACATCCTTGTATTCATAAGGTTGAGGAGAGTTTTCGATGTTTCCGGAGCTACGGAGGTCGGCTCGGGGCGTGCGACCCCTTGTTTCGAAGCTAATTCGAAGATCTACAACTTCTCTTTAGGAGTTAGAGGAAGATTCACCCTCCTTCATGGTCAAAATAGCCAGGCAATATCCTTGTATTCATCAGGTTGAGGAGAGTTTTGGTCTTGGGGATTTTTGAAGAGGAGCTCCCCTCCTAGGGGCGGAGAAGATGTGCTGGGAAGACCCACGCAAGAGCCGTGGGAAGACCCATCCTTTGAGGTGAGCAGAGCGAAGAGCTTGGCTCTAGGAGAGAGCCATTTGTGAGACGAGTGTGAGGAGGAACTCTAGGAGAGAGTTGTGAGCTCCGAACTCGTTGAGAAGAGGTCCGCTTCGGAGGCGAGCGGAGCGAAGAGCTTGGCTCTAAGAGAGAGCCATTTGTGAGACGAGTGTGAGGAGGAACTCTAGGAGAGAGTTGTGATCTCCGAACTCGTTGAGAAGAGGTCCGCTTCGGAGGCGAGCGGAGCGAAGAGCTTGGCTTTAGGAGAGAGCCATTTGTGAGACGAGTGTGAGAAGGAACTCTAGGAGAGAGTTGTGAGCTCCGAACTCGTTGAGAAGAGGTCCGCTTCGGAGGCGAAAGGAGCGAAGAGCTTGACTCTAAAAGAGAGCCATTTGTGAGACGAGTGTGAGGAGGAACTCTAGGAGAGAGTTGTGAGCTCCGAACTCGTTGAGAAGAGGTCTGCTTCGGAGGCGAGCGGAGCGAAGAGCTTGACTCTAAGAGAGAGCCATTTGTGAGACGAGTGTGAGGAGGAACTCTAGGAGAGAGTTGTGAGCTCCGAACTCGTTGAGAAGAGGTCCGCTTCGGAGGCGAGCGGAGCGAAGAGCTTGGCTCTAGGAGAGAGCCATTTGTGAGATGGGTGTGAGGAGGAACTCTAGGAGAGAGTTGTGAGCTCCGAACTCGTTGAGAAGAGGTCCGCTTCGGAGGCGAGCGGAGCGAAGAGCTTGGCTCTAGGAGAGAGCCATTTGTGAGGAGGAACTCTAGGAGAGAGTTGTGAGCTCCGAACTCGTTGAGAAGAGGTCCGCTTCGGAGGCGAGCGGAGCGAAGAGCTTGACTCTAAGAGAGAGCCATTTGTGAGACGAGTTTGAGGAGCGACTCTGGGAGAGAGTTGTGAGCTCCGAACTTGTTGTTTAAGTGGGAGAGTCAACGGTTGTGGGAGCAATTCCGAATGGCGAACCACTTCTAACTCGCTTAAGAGCAAGTTATTTGAAGCGGAATCGAGCCAAGTGTTGGACTCCGAACTCGTCGTTAGAGTGATTCAACGGTTGTGGGAGCAATTCCGAATGGCGAACCACTTCTAAGTCGCCTAAGAGCAAGTTATTTGAAGCGGAATCGAGCCTAGTGTTGGACTCCGAACTTGTCATTAGAGGGGTTAACGAGGTGTAGGAGCAATTCCGAATGGCAAACCACTTCTTACCCGCTTATGAGCGAGTAATTTGAAACGGAATCGAGCCAAGTGTTGGAATCCGACCTCGTTGTTAGAGCTTAGTAAGTTGCGGGAGCAGCCATGTAGAAGAAGCTGGACTCCGAACTCGCCATTTAGCGAGTCGTGACTCGGAGAGATTGAGATGAAGCAAGAGCAACAATTTCCAATGAAAAAACATAAAGTTTTATTGAAATAAACTAAGTGGCTGCTTCAATAGGGCGAGCCATTATTACATGCTATTGGCCGGGTTACAAGCATCGGCCTTATTGAAAATCAAAATCCTACTTCTACGATAAGGTGAAGACCTCTTGGGAGGAGCTGGGAGGTTCTGAGTCTTGAAGCTCGGCGAGCCTTTCTGTTCGTTTGTTGGTTCCTCAAAGGGGGGAAGCTAGGCCCCATCTTTTTGGACGAACTTGGTCAGGTGTCCCCGTTGTATGAGTTCTTCGATCTCCTCCTTGAGAGGCCGAAAATCATCTGTGTCGTGGTCGTGGTCCCTGTGAAAGAGGCACCACTTATCCTTGTTCCTCTTCTTTCCAGGTGTATTCATTCTAGGGGGAGCGCGGAGTAGTCCTTCCTTATCCACCTCCATAAGAACTTCTGATATATTAGCAATGAAGGGGGTGAACTTCTCAAAACGTGGAGTCGAACGACGCTGGCCATTACTGTCCTTCTGGGATTTTTGGGACCCCTCTTCACTTGTGTTCTTCCGTTTGTTCCCGGAAGATGTCTCCTCAAGAGCAAGGGGGTTGAGAACCTCTTTCGCCCGTATGTACTTCTCCACCCTAAGTAGGAGCTCTGAGAAGTCCTGAGAAGGCTTCTTGGCAAGGGATGCCCTGAGGTTGGCATTAGTGACGTTGCGCTCGAACGCGGCAGAGGCACTACAAAAGAAAGTAGATTTCCCGGCGCTTTTTGACGTCTTTACCGGCGTTTTTTTACGCCGGTGAAACTTTCACCGACGTTTACAATAGCGCCGGTCCAAATGCCGCCGAAGTGGGCGTCGCTGAAACGAAGGGGTCTACACCGGCGGTTTTGATGGACGCCGGTAAATGTTAGAACTACACCGGTGGTCATAAAACGCCGGTGTATGTCGGTCTCTGAGTGCCGTTCTTGTGAACCTATATACATTCACCGGCAGTCGTAAACCGCCGGTATTTATCCATTCACCGGCGTTTATTAAAACGCCGGTGTAGAACGAAAGTATACCGGCGGTCAAGGAGCGCCGGTGTATGTGCGTTTATAAGTGCCTGGTTTTCCCTATTTACGAACACCGGCGCGACCAAAAAACGCCGGTGTAGTTATATACGCCGGCGTTTATGAAACGCCGGTGTACGTGTGTTCCGTTACAGCTGACAACATTCACCGGCGTGCGTTGAAACGCCGGTGTATCAAACAATCCAACAATTAGAATAGATAGACCGGCGTTTTTTAAAACGCCGTTCTGGCTATGCCCGTTTATTTTTGATACTCCGCTTTTCCGTTCGATTTCAATTCACAGTTTCATTTACAAAACCTGTAAACTAATTCTCACAACTTATTCAATCAATTTCGTTGCATATTACTGCGCAAACCACAACCAAACACAAGAATAATTAAAGATAATCAAGTTTCACACGTGTCATATCAACGTCCAAATTCATTGATTAATTAACAGTGTCATAATTAACAAATTAATATAGAGACTAACATCCCAAATATCCAAACAAACCAGTCTGACAAATATCCAAAATATCCCAAATTAAAAGTCTGACATAACTCTCATAAAAAAAACCAGTCTGACATAACAACAGCAAGGAGGAGGACATAAGAACAACAACCATACAGCAAGGAGGACATAAGAACAGTAAGGAGGACCGCAGATTCATACCCCTCGAGTAGCTTCAGCTCTGATCATCAGAATTTCCTTCATCTTGACGACCGCTCTGTGAAAAAAAAACAATAGTTTAATTGAACAGTAGACCACAATACAGAATATACATATTTTTTGAACTTGCAAAAAGAACTACCTGTATCTTAAATTATAAGATCAAAGTGCCAACTGCAAATGGAATTGTTAATGATATATACAGAGGTAAAATAATTACATTGCAATGCTAAAAATCTAGTACTTAATTTTGTTTTTAAATATATCTAAAATAGCAAAACAAATGAAAATTCAGTATCTAACTTGAAACCTTTATATTCTCCTCTGATTGGGAATATCCACTATCTAAAACAGTAAAACAAATGAAAATTCAGTATCTAAGCATGTCCTTCATGGATTGTTCAGACAATCCATGAAACTGTCATCGTGGACGGAAACCAAATATAAGAAAAATAAGAAAAATAAGATATGGCTCATATCAAGTGTATTTTTAGGGAACTGTCATCGTGGAAGGAAACCAAATATATATAGAAGCCAGAAATGGAAACAGAAAGAAGAAAGGTAGAGACTTTGGATACACCAGGCTAACATAGCGGCATTTTCCTCATCTCTCTCTCATCCCTTGTTTCCTTTCAGCACAGAACACAAAGAGACATCAGCAACAACAGCAAGAGCGACAAGAACAACAATAATAATAAATTATTATGAACAAGATGTCTCTATATGGGTTTCCAGATCTCCACTCGAGCCCACACTTTCTAATCACAGCCCAATTAAGAACATAGACAACATCCACTAAACAATCCAATCATAGCCCAGTCAAAATTTGCCATCCTGGATCTTAATGAAATAAGCTTCATTAACAGTGAAAGAAAATGAGGATGCTAGCAGCATACTTAGTTTGGAAGTGAACCCATTTTTTGTTCAAAAATCATGCCAAAGATGGCAATCAGCTTCATTAACAGTATCTGAAAATGAAAATTTCTCCATTATCTGAGCTTATATGTTGCTCTACTAATTCACTGTGCCCAACTAAATCTAAAACCCAATTGTTGTGCGTATCCGGAGGATTTTGGCATACGTACCTATAGCATCCTCAGTTCACAGTGAACCCGTTTTGGTCAAAAAAACATGCCAAGATCACAATCAGATGCATGAAAATAAGCTTCACTAACAACAAAAGAAGAAACTGGGGATGCTATGCAGCATACTTAGTTTGGAAGTGAACCCATTTTGTGTTAAAAAAACCATGCCAAAGATTGCAATCAGGTTACATTAACAGTATCTGAAAATGAAAATTTCTCCATTATCTGAGCTTATATGTTGCTCTACTACTTTTTTAGCCCAACTATATCGCAAAACCCAAGTGTTGTGCATATCCGGCCGGAGGATTTTGGCATACGTACCTATATACCATCCCCAGTTCACAGTGAACCCATTTTTGGTATAAAAACAAACATGCCAAGAAGACAATCAGGTGGATGAAATCAGCTTCACTAACAGTTAAGTGAAAATGGGACCAAAAAATAGCTTAAGAAGACCATCAGGTTTGTGAAATAAGCTTCACTAACAGTGAAAGAAACTGGGGATGCTATGCAGCATACTTAGTTTGGAAGTGAACCCATTTTGTGTTTAAAAAATCATGCCAAAGATTGCAATCAGGTTACTTTCACAGTATCTGAAAATGAAAATTTCCCATTATCTGATCTTATATGTTGCTCTACTACTTCTTTAGCCCAACTAAATCTAAAATCCAATTGTTGTGCATATCCGGCCGGAGGATTTTGACATACGTACCTATATAATATCCTCAGTTCACAGTGAACCCATTTTTGGTATAAAAACAAACATGCCAAGAAGACAATCAGGTGCTTGAAATCAGCTTCACTAACAGTTAAGTGAAAATGGGACCATAAAATTGCTTAAGAAGACCATCAGGTTTGTGAAATAAGCTTCACTAACAGTGAAAGAAACTGGGGATGCTATGCAGCATACTTAGTTTGGAAGTGAACCCATTTTGTGTTAAACAATCATGCCACATTAACAGTATCTGAAAATGAAAAATTTTTCATTATCTGAGCTTATATGTTGCTCTACTACTTTTTTAGCCCAACTATATCGCAAAATCCAATTGTTGTGCATATCCGGCCGGAGGATTTTGGCATACGTACCTATATACCATCCCCAGTTCACAGTGAACCCATTTTTGGTATAAAAACAAACATGCCAAGAAGACAATCAGGTGGATGAAATCAGCTTCACTAACAGTTAAGTGAAAATGGGACCAAAAAATAGCTTAAGAAGACCATCAGGTTTGTGAAATAAGCTTCACTAACAGTGAAAGAAACTGGGGATGCTATGCAGCATACTTAGTTTGGAAGTGAACCCATTTTGTGTTTAAAAATCATGCCAAAGATTGCAATCAGGTTACTTTAACAGTATCTGAAAATGAAAATTTCCCATTATCTGATCTTATATGTTGCTCTACTACTTCTTTAGCCCAACTAAATCTAAAATCCAATTGTTGTGCATATCCGGCCGGAGGATTTTGACATACGTACCTATATAATATCCTCAGTTCACAGTGAACCCATTTTTGGTATAAAAACAAACATGCCAAGAAGACAATCAGGTGCTTGAAATCAGCTTCACTAACAGTTAAGTGAAAATGGGACCATAAAATAGCTTAAGAAGACCATCAGGTTTGTGAAATAAGCTTCACTAACAGTGAAAGAAACTGGGGATGCTATGCAGCATACTTAGTTTGGAAGTGAACCCATTTTGTGTTTAAAAAATCATGCCACATTAACGGTATCTGAAAATGAAAAATTTTTCATTATCTGGGCTTATATGTTGCTCTACTACTTTTTTAGCCCAACTATATCGCAAAATCCAATTGTTGTGCATATCCGGCCGGAGGATTTTGGCATACGTACCTATATACCATCCCCAGTTCACAGTGAACCCATTTTTGGTATAAAAACAAACATGCCAAGAAGACAATCAGGTGGATGAAATCAGCTTCACTAACAGTTAAGTGAAAATGGGACCAAAAAATAGTTTAAGAAGACCATCAGGTTTGTGAAATAAGCTTCACTAACAGTGAAAGAAACTGGGGATGCTATGCAGCATACTTAGTTTGGAAGTGAACCCATTTTGTGTTTAAAAAATCATGCCAAAGATTGCAATCAGGTTACTTTAACAGTATCTGAAAATGAAAATTTCCCATTATCTGATCTTATATGTTGCTCTACTACTTCTTTAGCCCAACTAAATCTAAAATCCAATTGTTGTGCATATCCGGCCGGAGGATTTTGACATACGTACCTATATAATATCCTCAGTTCACAGTGAACCCATTTTTGGTATAAAAACAAACATGCCAAGAAGACAATCAGGTGCTTGAAATCAGCTTCACTAACAGTTAAGTGAAAATGGGACCATAAAATAGCTTAAGAAGACTATTAGGTTTGTGAAATAAGCTTCACTAACAGTGAAAGAAACTGGGGATGCTATGCAGCATACTTAGTTTGGAAGTGAACCCATTTTGTGTTAAAAAAACCATGCCAAAGATTGCAATCATGCCATATTAACAGTATCTGAAAATGAAAAAATTTTCATTATCTGAGCTTATATGTTGCTCTACTACTTTTTTAGCCCAACTATATCGCAAAACCCAATTGTTTTTGCCCAATTGGGTTTTGAATGGAGATTGTAGTCATAGATCAATTCTTCATGGAAGAAAAATACGAATAGGGCATGCTAGCAGCATACTTAGTTTGGAAGTGAACCCATTTTGTGTTAAAAAACCATGCCAAAGATTGCAATCAGGTTACTTTAACAGTATCTGAAAATGAAAATTTCCCATTATGTGAGCTTATATGTTGCTCTACTAATTCACTGTGCCCAACTAAATCTAAAATCCAATTGTTGTGCATATCCGGCCGGAGGATATTGGCATACGTACCTAGAGCATCCTCAGTTCACAGTGAACCCATTTTGGGTAAAAAAAACAAACATGCCATGAAGACAATCAGATGCATGAAATCAGCTTCATTAACAGTAAAAGAAGATGAAAATTTCCATTATCTAAGCATATATTTTTCTATTAATTCTTCATCTCAACTAAACCGTTCATGTTAAGGAAATCAAAATGAATAAACTGAAAAAAGCTGCTTTTTTTGGAAAATAAGGGAAATCAAGAGATCATACCGAAGAGAGAGAGAGGGAGCGGGGCGACGAGGGCGGGGGCGTAGGAGAGAGAGAGAGAGCGGGGCGACCGCCGATTCACCTCCAAATAGAGAGAGGGAAGAGGGAAATCGAAAAGGACGAAGGGAAGAAGGGACGATTTCGAAAGGTCGAAGGCCGTCGAAGAGGACGAAGCGGCGGAGGCAAACGCGCGGGAAGTAGAGCGAGGAAGGAGGGAAACGAAGCGCCTCTTTTTTTTTTTTGGGGTATTGGGAAAATGGCGAGCGAAAGATTAGGGTTCGCGGGTTTTATCCCAGTTATTCACCGGCGTTTTAATTGGACACGCCGGTGAATGTGTCCGTATATTCGCCGGCGTTTATAATAAAAAACGCCGGTGAATAATAACATTCACCGGCGTGTTTAAGTAAAACGCCGGTGAATACTAACATACGCCGGCATTTTAAATCGACTGCCGGTGTATGACCATCCCATCTGGCGCCCAATTCCTACTCACTCCCTACCCCGACGCTACTAGTAAAACACCGGGGAATAATCGCCGGTAAAAGCAGTATCTTTTGTAGTGAGGCTAGTGACTGGTTGAGGGAGGGAATGGACCGGGCTTCGGCGGTGAAGCGTCGAACGTAATCTCTTAGGCGTTCACCCTTTTCTTGGTTGAGGGTCACCAGAGATACACTTGTTTTCTCAGCTCGACGGCTACTCACGAAATGAGTAAGGAAGAGCCCTTCGAACTGATCGAATGAGAAGATGGAGGCCGGGGCGAGTCGAGAGTACCATTCTCGTGCAGACCCCTTCAGCGTGGCAGGGAAGATCTTGCAGAGGAGGGCAACTGAAGCATGGTGGATCATCATGAGATTTTTGAAACTCTCTATGTGATCTGCGGGTTCCGACTCCCCGGTATACGTCTCGAGGTGAGGCGGCTTGAAGTTTTCTGGGATGGGGGCCTCCATGATGGTGCGGGAGAATGGAGGTCTGCTCGGGCAGAGGTTTGTCACCTGTTGCTCTTCTTCCCTGTTAATTCAGCCGAGGCACCTCTCCATCTCGTGGAGACGGCGATAGACCGAGTCTTCTCTTTGATCATACCTTGCCGAGCCCCAGGACTCATCTTCGTACGAGGGTGGACTGGGGCTGCGACGATGGTAGCTTGGAGATGGAGGAGGATTAAGAGTTTGAAGGCGATGGCTCCTAGTTGGCTCATGAGTAGGTGGCCTCTGGTCGTTCTTTGGGGCAATATTGAGGGCCCTTAAGACTGTCGCTTGGAAGTCTTGAAGATCTGCCCTTGTGACTGGTGCCTCTCCAGCTTGGCAGTCCCTATGTGTGGCTCAGCTTACTGGAGAATGAGTTCTCCGCCGATGACGCTGAGGGGACCCTCTTTGCCTCCTCGGGGGAGGAGATCTTCTAGTCCTCGGTCGTCGGTGGGTTCGGATTCTTGAAGCTCCTGAGTTCTCGGGTTGATGAACTTGACCAAGGGCCCACCATCCATTCAGGCGAGTTCTAAGGTCGACCCCCTTTTGACGGTTGGCAATCACTTGACGAAGATCCCGCTCGGGAGGGCTTTGAGAGGCCACAGATTCAACTGAAGGATTGGGACCCGTGACTTGATCATGAGGAGGATGTTGCTTCGGACGAATCGGACGGGAGTGCCCCTGGGCAGCCCCCCGAGACCCTGGAGGGGCCTGTTGAGTAGGAGCACCTTGAACTGGAGGTGGGAGAGGAGGAAGAGAAGTGGTTCTTCGGTTGGAGACCGCTGCCTTCCCCTTCTGTTTTGGATGCATGGCTGGAGAAGATCTGACCAACGGGAAGAGGGGAGGCTGCTATTCATTTGTTTCCCACAAACGACGCCAATCTGTTACCGCTAAATCTAGTGTGGGAGTAAACAGATAGTATTTGTGGATTCTTAGGAAAACTTGAATAGCAAACCTGTAACCTGTTCCGTCGGAGTTTGACCGTTGACTCCCACCGTTCACCTGCAAAAAGTGCGAGACACCGGGGTTGATCCCGGCGATGCACCCTCCGACGCTCAAGTCAGTAATCAGGAATGATTATGAAAGAGCGTAAAACTGGAAAAAGATTGATTACCTCTTAATGGAGATGGATGGGGGGTATTTATAGTCGCCTTAGGGATCAGATTAGGAATGTAATCCCCGTGATCTGATAAGGAATATAATCCCCGTAATCAGATAAGGAATGTAATCCCTAATCCCCAGTAAAAAGATAGATGTGAATCAGGGCCGTTGATTAGGATTAATCAGAGACCTTGATTTTATCTTGCTGGACTGGGTGTGTTTCGGGTTGGGACCCGTACCCAGTTGAGGTGGATTCGTTCGTGGGTTATTGGGTCGTGAAGAAAGACCCAGTTCCCATTTCAGGCCCGTTAGTAGGTGAAATTACCGTTTTACCCCTGAGCTTTAAGATTCGTGTCCGATGTGAACGGTCCCGATTTAATCCTATTTTTAGCCATATCAGATACGAAGATTTATTGGTCGTTTGAAATCAAAGCGAGAACATGTGCCAGCTCAACCCAGCACAAGCAATGAAGGTGAAGTGGATATGTCAAATGTCGACTATGCCGATCAGTCCAACTGGAATCGTGTAGTAGACGATTCCAAACATATAAGTCAATATTTTACTGTTACCCCTGAGGGTGGTTTCTGTAAATTCAGGAGAAATTGAAAGGAACCGATCAAGATGTACAATCAGTAATGCTCACGAGTTCCACTTATTAAACTACTAGTAGAGCGGGCGGGATGGCACCGTTTCATGACTTTCAATACAAACAAGTCGTCGGTTCGGCTCGTGGAGGCACTCATAGAGAGATGGTGGGGCACTACTCATACTTTCCACTTACCGTGTGGTGAGTTGGGTTTCACTCCATTAGAATGGGTAATGCTTACAGGGATTTCTATCAGTATCGGCGACTTGCCTCCATGCGACGATGAGATGTACTCTTTTGAAGTTGTTCAACAACGCTTCTTTCCAGAACTAACAGTAGATGATTGGAAATCATAAGGTATATGGGTTGGATTTTTCAAAAATTATTTTACCAATACTTTGATTGAAGAAGCCCAAAGCGATAGGAATCTAGTGATGAAGATCGCACGAGCTTTCTTTATGTTCTTTCTCAGTGCATTTCTTGTCACAAATGGTGCTGGATTAGTAAGGTGTGGTTGGCTAGCTGCAGTTGTAGACCTCAATGTTGTTGGAAAATACGATTGGGGTAGTCATGCACTTGCTATGTTGTATTTGTCTTTGGATTCATGTAGCATACTTAAACCGAAGTCGTTTAATGGGCCGTGGCAAGTGTTGGAGGTAATACTTATCCTATTAGATACTAATTTTAGACCGAAAATGTCATTATATTATTTCAATTTATCTATTCGTAACATATTCGATAATAATATTTTACAGTATTGGGCTTATGAATACACAAATTGCTGTATTCCAGTTAGAGATAGGAACACCCCTATGGAGACCCACATGTCTAATTCTGATGTATGGCCGAGAATTTTGCGATGGAATAAAGAATTCTTGGATTCAGGTCGATCTGATCCTATTAGGTATAATTAGTCGATGGCCCTTGATCAGTTAGAGATGCGCATTGCTTCCTCCATTATTTGGCAGCCATATAATTCTTCAACAATTACAGATGTGTATGAAATAGAAGTTGCTAAATATATTTCACGTTTTCGTTATACTTTTACGTATTGCGGCCAGGTATATTAATTTTTTCATATTAATTTACAATACTTTCAATAAATAGTATGGTTATGCTAAAGTGAACAATTGATTGCAGGGTGTATGGTATCTTGGTGATCGTTGTATTCACCAACTTACTGGTTATATTGCTATACCAAAAAACCCACCTCCTCTCATGCGTTTCATGGCATCCAATACTACATTACCTGAACCTATTGAAGCTTCACCTTTTGTACATCGTGAAGAGCAGTTCACTTATGATTAGTATTGGGCAAAGGTTTCAATTGGTCCTATAATGCCGACACTCTTTCATGCATCCAATGTCGATTTTATTGGGCCAGCATCTATTAGAGATACTTTTGCTCAGTTGCCATATGCTGCACCTCCATGTTGGCTACGCCGAGTATCTAACTCAATCCATTGCAGAAACTTCAGTATTACTTGGTCAACCTTACGTCGAAGTGCCACTTTTTCAAAGCGGTATTGTTATGAAGAATTTGGACTCTAATGTCAATGTCACGTTTCATCAGAGTGGGAAACCAACATATGTGAGTTACCAAAATTGAATTTACATTTCCGTCTTTAATTCGTTATTATTGTAGAATGTATTTTACGTACTCTCATTAATTTATATATTTTATACCTTTCCATAGGAGGAGTTATACACTCATTGTCAATAATTAGCAACATCGAAGCATAGCTTCGGCGAATGATACTATCAGAAATGGTTTTGAGGAAATCAATTCCAACTGAATTACCAAATGCGAGGCGATCTGTATCGATGGGCAGGGCATCTCATTCCCGACATAGACCAATGAACCTGAATTTAGATGACACAGGAGCATTCACGTCTACATATGTGCCTGAAACTTAGTATAGTTATGAAGAATAGGAAAATTTGTACATCCTTTGTATGTAGCATTTAACTTCTATATGTAATACATGAGGTTATTAATGTGAACATGAAGAAAAAAATCTACTTTATTTGTAATACAAAGTTTATTTATTTTCTATTTATGACACATGAGGCTATTAATGTCAATTTGAACATTGTGTTAATTTGTAATTTGTAATTATGACACATGAGGGTATCTTAGTCCTAAGGGTATTCTAGTCGCCATATGATTGTCACATGGCAAGTCAGTTTTAATTTGTTTTGTAGTGACAGAGGCAAGTCGTTTCAAAGTTACTTTCCTATCTAGGCATTGTAGGTTTTGACTTTTTTACACCTATGTGTTAAATTTCAGATATGACAGGACATAATTAATGATTCGTTCTTCTTCAAGCGGCATGATCAATATTTATATGCTGCCATCCTGTATACATTTATTTATGTACTCCACTTTGAAAACTTCAACTCCAGTATCTACTCACTGCTCAGTTACCTCCTAAATTCCCATGGCTAATTTACAAATACCTTTTCCCTCGAGTTCATCTTCCTCTTCATCAGAGGAGGACAACAATGTTGTTGCTAGGATTGTTCACAATCGTCTAATAAGGGTTGGCAATGCAATCCAAGCTAGCGAACAAATCAATCGTCGCCGTTACATTCGATGCGAAAGACAAGAAGGTCACAGACGGATGTGGAACGACAACTTTGCCGAAAAATCAAGTTTACCCAGATTCAATTTTCCGACGTCGATTCCGTATGCGCCGACAACTCTTCGACCGGATCTTGAATGCTGTTGTTGGTTACGATCAGTATTTTCAACTGTCCCAGGATGCATGCAAACAAGTTGGCTTAACTCCTCATCAAAAAATTACGGCGGCACTACGTTGTTTGGCGTATGGAGGTGCGACTGATGCTGTTGATGAATATGTACGTATTGGCGAAACAACGGTATTGAAAACTCTACGTCGTTTTTGTTTTGCAATTGTAACTCTATTTAGTACACAATATATGAGGAAATCAACACCAGGCGATGTGGAAAGACTGCTAGAAGAGAACAGCGCTCGAGGCTTCCCTAGAATGTTGGGTAGTGTAGATTGCATGTATTGGAAGGGGAAAAATTGTCCGGTGGCATGGCAGGGACAATACACATGACATGTTCGGGAACCGACTATTATTCTCGAAGCAGTTGCATCTTATAATCTTTGGTTTTGGCATTCATTCCTTGGAATGCCAGGTTGCAATAATGATCTAAATGCGCTGAACCGGTCAACTTTATTTAATGAGATTCTTGATGGTCTTGCACCTCCAGCTAATTTTGTCATCAACAACCACAATTACAATATGGGCTATTAGAGCATCCACAGTCGTTGAGGGTCAAAATATGCATAAATGGATAAATGAATATAGCAAAGTTACGTTTTGCTGCAGTCATTGAATGCTATTTTTTATAAAAGGTGCGACGGCACTTCAAGTGCCGTCCGAGGGAAAATTTTGTCCTCGAAGTGCAAATAAAAAATTACAAGAAAATTATAAAAATTACAAAAAATGTCAGAAATTACGAAAAAGTTACAAAAATTACAAAAAAATACAAAAATTGCAAATAACCCCATCCAGGTGGGACGACACTTCAAGTGCCGTCCGAGGGAGAGGTGGGGGTTTTTTGGTTTTTTTTATTAGAAAATTAAATTTTTTTTGGTGGGAAGTGCCGTCCGACCATTAAAAAAATATTTTTTTTTGCGACGGCACTTTATATATGCATATTTCTCATTTCCTCTCTTATTTATGACAATCTCCTGTAGCGAATTATGCATATTATGCATATATGGCCAACGACTGCAACGCTGTTTTTTTGCCAAATATACATATTATGTATATTTAGCAAACGACTACAGATGCTCTTAATGCATGCACAAGTGAATTCTAGAAATCTTATAGGGCCACAAATTTTGAGAAGATCTAACGGCTTGTTCACCTTGTTACGTGATAATCATATGCCCTAGAGATACATGATCTTTTTCATCTGTCAGCCGTTTTGCTTGACCATTCCCTCTCTTTCTTGCACATAAGATCCCAATAAATCATGAGTAATGCTAGAGCCACTACCAATTTCACTACATTTCTCTTCACTACCTTAGGTGGCACACTCCAATAGGTAGGGGATGATAGAGTAGGTGGGAGAACTCTCTAATAGGAGTACGCCACCTAAGGTAGTGAAGGAAATGGTAGTGAAATTGGTAGTGGCTAAAGCATTACTCATAAATCATATAGGGCCACACCTATCAAAGGGCAAAAAAATAATAATAAAAAAACTGACACAAATAGCTGATCCCGATTCACAATTCCACAGGCAAGACCGTGTCCGGTGTCCCCAAAAGATCCACAACAACATTCTACTGAAGGAAGAGGACAATGGGAGTAGAGGCAGTAGTAATACAAGGCCATCATCCTCTTCTCAAAGGAGGAAGAAGAAGAGAAGGATACAGTTACAGTCATGGCCTCTCAGATTCACTGATGGGCTCACTCTCTGCCATGTGTGAGGCACTCATTCCATCTCTCCCCGTGGAGGATGATGATGACAAGTGGGACCCACCAAGAAAGACCCTCAAGGCTTTCTACTTGGCCTCTGCTTCTCAACCCCCCATCCCTGATGAGGTCTCATTCCCTCTCCCCCCCCTCTAATATTTCATTTTTTTGTTCTTGTTTTGTTTTATCAAAGAAGACCTACTGTAGATTTAGGTTGATAACCAATGGTTCATTTTCGTTGGTATTAATATCAAGCTCCCTCTATGGATTTGGTTTGAGATCCCCATTAATACAGAAATAATTTATTGACAATTGTTTGCAATTTATCTCACAATTTGGGAACAAAGTTCACAAGTTAGGATAAAATAAATGCAAGGGTATGACTACCAAATTAGCATACCTTGTAACTCCAAATTTAAGATAACTTTAATTATCTAGACTTTGTTCCCAAACAGGCCCTTATATAATAGAATGCACATTGTACATTTCTGCTCTGTCACTTTCTAACCAATGAATGCATGATACTGGAAGTTATTTTCTGCATTTGTTTGCTTTTTTTTTCCCTTGACTTCTTTGTGTGTTCATTTCTCCATAGTCTGTCAAGATGGAAGAGATTCTGCATTTCATTCCTTTACATCAATAAACTTTACACATCAGTTGATACACTTTTTTGTTCTTTACTCTTTCTTAGGAAAATGCCCTTTGTTGTTGCTTCCACAGTTCCACAGCTGCTCTTAATCCCAAAATAGTTTCTTTGTCATCTAGGGCCTTTCTGGATATAGAGCTCTAACAACAGAGAGTGAATTTTCATCTTCTACTTTATGTGTTTATGTACACTAGACGTGTTAACTAATCTGGTAGGCAAGATAACTGGAGTTACCTCAATTTTGAAATGGATCTTAAACTGGTCATAGTTGAGATACAACTGTATAGGTCATTGTTTGTAACTACAATTGGAAGGGCATTGTTTTTGGTCCTCATTATGTCATTTTCATGTTTATGTGTCACACTTAATGATAGTTATCATACACCGAGACACTTAACAAGATCTTAAAAAAGCAAAATGTGTTCATTGCATTTATTAATATTGTAGATGTGATAATAGTCCTCTTAACTGTTTCAGACTTTATTTCTATTACTGTCTACTCTACCAGCATTCATTGATTTCTGGTTGATCACTAAAAAATGCGCATTAATTGTTTGGTTGGAACAGGTTGCAGAACTACTGGTGAAGAGGGGCCTGAAGGAGGCTGTTTTCTTGGTGAAACTGGTTTTGTGGCTCCTATCCACCAGGCTGGGCACTCTTTTACTTTGTGGGTCCCTCAGTCTCTCCAAACGATTTCCTTTCATCAACAACTTCTCAGAAATGAGTGTGGAGAAGAGGGAGGAGATCCTCAAAAGATGGAACAGACAGAAGTCTTTTGTACTTCTAAGGATTGCATTTGTAATGGTCAAGATCTTCTGTTCGTTTGCCTTCTACTCCTTGGTAAATATTTCTTTCCGTAATAAGGGTATGGAGTTCGCATTTGAACGTAAGGGAAATATATCTATCATGCATTAATTTGCAAATATGTATTAAAAAGCTAGTTAGATATTAGAAATCTTCTGTGTAGTTTATAATTGATAGTGAAGACATACATGTTAGGAACAAAATAAATACAAATGTCTTCTTGATGGTTGTACTAATAATGAACACCATAATGACTAGCTGCTAAAAACTGCTGAATTTTGGGACCAAAATAATAATTTTTTGTGGATACAACATTTTTTATAAATGGATTCAGATGTCCCTTCTACTCCTCGGAAAATTTATCTTCCCCCTTTACTTGAGTTAAGACGTTCCTGTTTATTTAATATAAAGAAAAGAATGGAGGAAAATATGGTATGCAGGTAAAGATATCTATCAGGCAGAAGTCGGTTTTTTATATCTGCAAGGCCAAAATATTTATGCTCCTAAGAAAACCGTAACCAGTTGTTAGCAATCTTCTACTTCTCATCCAAATGCATTAGAGAAAATATATAGCTATTAAAGTATAGAGTATGCATGTCAACCAGGATGATTTACGCTAAAGCAGAAAGTTTGACTTCTGTCAAACTGATAGACATTTTTCCCACAGTCTAGTGTTTGTTTATGTTATAATGGATTTTGAGTTTTTCATTAAAAAAAAGGGCAAAGAACGAAGTATGCTCCCATCATTTGGTCCGAGTACAAAATGCTCATAAATTGTTTGCATGAATACATCATACCCAATGTCACTGTCAAGTTTAGCTGATATGTTAGCTCCGAATTGTCAAGTGGCAATTCTATCCTTACCTCTTCCAATTAGATCCCCTTTTCTCTTCTAAATCCTCCCCATTCTTTCATTTTCTAACCCCTTGCCCATCTTTTCCCACTTCTAATTGGAAGAGATGGATAAGGGATTAGAAAATGAAAGAATGAGGAGCAATAATTAGAGAAGAATGATATAAATGTAAGGGTAAGGGTAGAATTGTCATTTTACAATACAGATTTATCATAATTGCTAAACTTGATGGTGGCTTGGGTATAATGTATACAGACAAAAATTTTGTTGCCATTTTTGTACTCGGGCCAAAGTTTGGGGAGCCTACTTTGTTTATTACCCGTAAAAAGTTAGAGCATCCACAGTCGTTTGCTATATTTGCCAAATTCCCATTTTTTGAGATATGCTGGTCTGCAGTCGTTTGCTATTTTGCCATATTTTGGCAAAATAGCTACAGTGCGTTTTCATATTTGAGAAATGAATTGGCGATTCTCAAATTATAGGTTCCGTCCCAATTATTATTATTATTATTATTATTTTAATCTCATCGGACGAAACATGTTTCGTCCTGATTTTTTTTTTTATTTTTAAAGATCAGACGGAACATGTTGTTCTGTCTCAAAAAAAAAAAAAAGGAACGGGGCGGGACATGTTGTCCTGTCCGATCTCAAAATTGGACAAACGGGATAACATGTCCCGTTTGAAGCTTTTGCTGTCACTTTCACACACTTTAACCCACTAATTAACACACTAATCACTATTAATATCTATTTAATAAATATTTAGTATTATTTTAATCAGTAATTAATTAACTAATTACTATTTAATAACTAATTACTATTTAATTAATCAAAAATACCTTTTGGAACGGAACAACATGTTCCGTCCGATTAAAAAAATAATTCTTTTTCAAAATTTGAGAAACGAACCACTGTGGAGAACGATGCTTTTGCTATTTGCTATTTCTCATTTTGCCATATATTATAGCAAACGATTGTGGATGCTCTTATAGAGCAAACTTTTATAATTTTGAAATTGGTAATTTTTCTGGACAACAAAAAATTTGTAATGAATTTAGAGAATTGACCTGTCATTCCTAATGATTTTTTATTTTTTATTTTAATCCATTTTGATATATTTATTCAGTTTAAATATAAGTTTTCTTATTTACCTATAATATCTTAAGATAAATTTTAGTTTAAAAAAAACGAAATGATGCTGATACTAGATGCACATGAGTAGTAATTATCATCAATTTCCAATGTTTATTAAAAAGGGGAAATATCATTAATTGTACCTATATATAACATGAGTAATGCTAGAGCCACTACCAATTTCACTACCATTTCCTTCACTACCTTAGGTGGCATACTCCTATTGGAGAGTTCTCCCACCTACTCTATCATCCCCTACCTATTGGAGTGTGCCACCTAAGGTAGTGAAGAGAAATGTAGTGAAATTGGTAGTGGCTCTAGCATTACTCATATAACATACAAACCTTGTACAGCATAATAAATGAAAATTGTAAGGACTGCTGAGTATTATCACCACAACAAACATAATGTCCTTATGCATGCATATTGTTTTCTTCTTTGTGATGACTATGTACCTGTAAACCTTTTTTTGATAGGATTATGATTATTTAGATGGTTCATGGTTGACAGATTGACTGTAATCCTTCTTCAGAACTCTTGTATGCCTTTATTTTAAATTTACGGCTCAATTTTATTACTTTGTTTTTCTTATTTTCTTTGTTTGCCTACATTCTTTGATAAGCTGAATTAATTAATGTAAGTCTCTGAACAAATCAGATAAATGATAACTTCAAAAATCCAACATGGAGTGCAATTGGATACAACAAACCAATTCTGGAGAAACCACTAAAGCAACAGGCTCAGAGACCTCTTGAAAGGGGCATTGTAGAAACTACAGATATAACCACGAACTCATCCTTCCTCAATTCTCTCACTGAAAAAGGCCTTAATGTCACCCAAGGAGACTTCTTCGACCTTGAATGTGATGCAGTCATTGTCGGGTCTGGATGTGGTGGTGGGGTTGCTTCTGCTATTCTATCAAGCTTCGGTCTCAAAGTTATTCTCATAGAGAAAGGAAACTACTTCACCTCAAAAGACTACAGTTCATTGGAGGGACCCTCTATGGATCGATTATACGAGTCTGGTGGGATTTTGAGTACTCTTGATGGAAAGCTGCTGATGCTGGCAGGATCAACTGTCGGAGGTGGTTCAGCTGTTAACTGGGCGGCTTGTATTAAAACACCCAACTCTGTACTCAAGGAATGGGCAGAAAAACAAAAGTTGAATCTTTTTGGGAGTCAAGATTACTTCTCAGCTATAGAGAAAGTATGCGATAGGATTGGAGTTACAGAGAAATGTCGAGAAGAAGGATTTCAGAATCAAGTGCTTCGCAAAGGGTGTCAGCAACTTGGGTTGGATGTTGATTTTGTTGCGAGAAATTGTTCGGAGTCTCATTTATGCTGGCATTGCTGTTATGGATGTCCAACTGGGGAGAAAAGGGGAACTGATACTACATGGTTGGTTGATGCTGTAAATTCCGGTTCAGTCATCATAACTGGATGTAAAGCCGAGAGATTTTTGTTCAAAGAGAATCATTTGGGCAAGAAAAAGAAGAAATGTGTTGGATTGGTTGCAAAGATTTTGAGCAGCAACATCACGAAGAAACTACGAATAAAAGCCAAGGTCACAATTTCGGCTTGTGGAGCCCTCTTAACCCCACCTCTAATGATCGCTAGCGGGCTTAAAAATCCAAATATAGGGAAGAACCTTCACCTCCATCCCTCTGCATTAGTCTGGGGATACTTTCCCGAATCGGAGACAAAAGACATCAGAGGAAAGTGTTCCGAAGGAGGGATCATCACTTCCCTCCATAAAGTTATTGATTCAAATTCAAATTTAAACTCGATCATTGAAACTCCATGCTTAGGCCCTGCCTCATTTGCCTCAATCATCCCTTGGGTATCGGGCCAGGACATGAAGGAGAGGATGGTGAGATACAGTAGGACAGCGCAGCTCTTCGCTCTTGTTAAAGACGAGGGTTCAGGCACAGTGGAGGCAGAGGGAAGGATAAAGTACAGATTGAGTTCTTCAGATAAGGAGAAATTAAGGGAAGGAGTAAGGAGAGCTCTGAGGATTCTAGTTGCAGCAGGAGCAACAGAGGTTGGTACCCACAGGAGCGACGGGCAGAGGTTGAAGTGCAAAGGAGTGAAAGAGGAGGAGTTGGAGGAGTTCTTGGATGAGGTGGAGATGGTGGGAGGGCCGAGATCGAGGGGGGCGAATTGGAGATTTTACTCATCAGCCCATCAGATGGGAAGTTGTAGAATGGGGGTGATTGAGGAGGAAAGTGCGGTGGATGAGAGAGGGGAGAGCTGGGAGGCTGAGGGGTTATTTGTTTGTGATGGGAGTGTGTTTCCAAGTGCATTGGGGGTGAATCCTATGATTACTATTCAGTCTGTTGCTTACTGTCTTTCCAAAGGGATCGCAGAGTCGTTGAAGAGAATAATGGATTGAGCATTAAGTAGTTATTATTATTATTATTATTATTATTATTAAAAACATATAATCCAATTATGTAAGAATTACTACAAACTGGTAAGTTGTCCAAATTATGATTTATGATGATCTTGTTAAGTAAGGATTTAAGCTGTGATTTCCATCGGTGTGGGATATTCATGGAATTCAGTCCGCCGAAATGTTATTATGCAAAAGTTATTTTGAACAAGGGATAAATAAGTAGACATGATATTGGACCTGAGATGGCGCGCCACAGGCGTAATGGTTTACTACTTCTTTGTGTTTCAAACTTTCAAGAATTTTAGCAACAAGAGCATCCAGTCATCCAGAGTCGTCAGCTGAAAATTCATTTTATGCATATTTCATCACTGTAGCATCCACACTCCTCAGGCATTCTGTCATTTTTATCATTTTTGCTACAGTAAAAAGGCAAAGATAGCGTCAGATATAGCAATATGCATAATTTGACTAGACGAAATATCATGTTTCGTCTGCATTATTTAATTATTTTTTTAAATAGTCGGACGAAACATGATGTTGGAAAAATATTAAAAAAAACCAAATTTTAACCGAAAATAATATAAAAAATGGTTGGATGAAACATGATGAAACATGATGTTTCGTCAAAGCCATTCTCACATGGGTGCCATTCCCTCTTTTTATTTTATTATTATTATTTTTTTTTTTTGCAAATGACTATCATGGTTACTAGGTGCAAACTTTTTTGAAATTTTTCTTGCAATTTTTTTTTTCCAAAATAAAAACCCCTTGAAACCCGGACGAAACATTTTTGCAAAAAGCAAAATAATGGGACGAAACTGTTTATTTTAATAATAAATTTTATGTTTATGCCTATGTTAATTCATTTAATTTTTTTTTTCTCACAGCCTGTTTCATTTTGAACGAAATTATGCATTTTTAACTTTTGACGAGTACAGGATTCGCTCGAATTGCTAAGGTAAAGTATGTATTCATATTTTACCTCAAATGACTGGATGCTCTAATGAATTAAAATGGATTCCTACTAATTCATCTATACAAACAGTTAAAGGGTGCAAAACAAAGTTAGGTCAACTAAGTTTGTTTTTTTAATGTTTTTTTTATGTTTTTGAGAAGTAGAGGTAAAGATTTGATAACTTCAGTTATCACCTCTATCCATACTCAAAAAGTTAATTGAACCCAGTTTCTATTTTGTGTTTGATTAACCACCTAAAGTTAACTTAAACTCGATCATTTTAGTAAAAAAAAAGACCAAAGTTTAGATACATTATGTTGGGATAACTACACTTGTCTCAACTTATGGGTTCATAGAAGTTAATAACTCTTACTGGAGCCTCAAATAGTGCCAAGTTGAGATTACTAAGTTTTGAAAAATAACTCTATAAAACTCTAGGAATCCTACCTTAAGTCATTTCTTAAACACACCTGATGTTGCTATATTTTTAGGGTGTGAGAACAATAGATGATGAGTTCGGTTTTTGAGGGGGAATGACAGATCTCAGCCGTAGATCTGGATCTGGAGAGAGATATGGAAAGAGCCGATCTGCTGGTGGTTACTGTCGATTGTGGGTCGCCGGTCACTTGCACAAAGTCCAGAAACACCGGAAGTTTTTTCGGCGGCGGACACTCCGATGGTCAAGTAAGTGACTGGAAGAGAAAGAAGGAGGAATCTGGGGTTTAGGAGGCGAAAATTTAATTACCTTGTCACAGTGGAGGGAGTCTGCTATTTATAGGCAGAGAGAGGGTATCCCAGTGGATTGGGTTGACCCTTCTCTGTGGGCCGGATGGGCGCAGAAGGCTGGTTAACGACCCATGGAGCATGCATGCATGTTCTGATGGGTTTCAGGATCTTGAGGGAATCAAACGGTTCAGATGAGGCCGGTTTTTACCCACATCACATGCCCCATACTCCTAGAGGGTTGGGAGTTTCAACCGTCAAGGAGTTGTTCAGTCCCGTGGGAAAAATCAGCCATAGTGCGACCGAGGGCAAAACAGTCAGTTTGCACGAACACGACTAGTTTCTGGCTCGGGATCCACACCAAGTTCCGAGCACGGCCAAGCTCCAAGCGTCGCGCTCTAGGTCGTGCCAGATGAGGTAGCTGCCGAGCTGTGAAGCCTTGTGGTTGGACCGAAGCCACGGCCGAGCGTCGAGTGCTACCAAAGCTGTGAGAAACCTTGTGGGTGGCTGGAGGTCACGTCGGAGCGTCGAGCGGTAGAGAGGCTGTGAGAAACCTTGTGGGTGGCTCGAAGTCAGGGTTGAGCATCGAGCGGTAGCAAGGTTATGAGAAAATTTGTGGGTGGCTCGAGGTCACGACCGAGTGTTGAGCGGTAGAAAGATGTGAGAAACCTTGTGGGTGGCTTGAGATCACTACTGAGCGTCGATCGGTAGCAAGGATGTGGGAAACCTAGTGGGGGGCTCGAGGTCACGACCCTAGCATCGAGCGGTTGCAAAGTTGTGTGAAACCTTGTGGGTGGCTCAAAATTAGGGCCGAGCGTCGAGCAGTAGAAAGGCCGTGTGAAACCTTGTGGGTGGTTCGAAGCCATGACCGAGCGTTGAGCAGTAGAAAGGATGTGGGAAACCTTGTGGGTGGCTCGAAGTCATGGCCGAGCGCCAAGCGGTAGCAAGACTGTTAGAAACCTTGTGGGTGGCTCGAAGTCACGGCCGAGCGTTGAGCGGTAGTAAGGATGTGTGAAACCTTGTGGGTGGCTCGAAGTCCCTATCAAGTACCAAGCGTTTCACACTCGGAGATTTTTAGAAAACCAGTTTATGCTCATAGTGGCTACGGTAAAGGCACACGCATTGCCTGTGATTCGGCTGACGTCATGGTTTGGGGGAAATTGAGAAGTCTTTGAGTTATCCATCGTTAGATCAAATCGAATGGCTAAGATTGATTGTGGAAATCGAGGCATCCCTGAGGTGTTTTATTTATACCCATTTCCCCTTTCTCATTTTCTTCTTTGCTTTCTCTTACTTGCTCCAGAGCTTTTCGCGGCGACCAGCTTTCCGACGTCTTTTTTGATAATCAGGTTAGCATTTTATATTATGTCGATGGTGCGGTCCATTTCTTCCGCCTCGACGTCTGGCCGAGGCGTTAACGACTCTTCTTCCGAGTCTACATCCTGGAAAGAAATACAGGAGGTCCATGTGGTTCAGCCCATTCAGAGCTGAAGACCTTTTGTAGTTGAGTCACGTGAGTCAGATGAAGAGATCGAAGGGATGGGGCCGGCTGGCAAGGATGAACCAGTGGATTTGGATGGAAGCGAATAAGAAGAGAAGGAGGAAGTGGAGCTAAGTTGGTGACAGAGAAAGAGAAAGAAGCCGGAGCCAAGGAGGTCGGCTCGCCGGAGGGGACCGTGGGTTTGGAATAATTGTCGACGGCCTTCCCCCCGAGGGCCCCTCGTATTCGGGGGGAGGAGGCTGAAGTGGACTCTTCCTGACAGTCCCAGATCACCCACTGAATTTCATCCGAAGGGCGGGCTCGACGTTCCATATCTCTGATAGCCGTCTTTGATCAGAATGTACCTGGATGACCTTGAGGGTTTGGTTCAGTACGGGGTGCAACCCTCCTCATCGAGCCGTCAGTAGTTAGAGAATCAAGGCGGATGGTACCCAGAGTGTGTTGGCAAATACCGACCATCCGTTGATATAAGCGAGCAATTTCACCCCCCTGGACTATGAGTTGATGGTGCCGAACCCAGGACTTCGACCTACGGATAAATTAGTCCCCTGGTTCTGTATGTTTTTGCTTGACGCCTTCGTCTCGGAATTGAGGTTGCCCATGCACCCGTTTGTGAAGGAGGTGTTGAATTGGGCAGGACTGAGTCCCATACAGTACAGTCCAAACTCGTGGAAATAGATCGTGTGCTTCATGTAGATTTGCAAAAAAATGGGGGTTCCATTGAAGCTAAAATATTTCTGAGCCTGTCTAGGGATCCAGTCGGTAGGGATGTACGAGGGGATCTATTATATCTCTCCTCGCCCCCATGGACGCGTGGTCCACGGTCACCCAGACTCCATCAAGGAATGGAAAGAGAAGTACTTCATTGTTCGGAATCAAGTACCCTGGGGGATCCCGACGATCTGGAACTTCTACAAGCCTAATCATAAAGCACCGAAGGAGAAGGACTTCAAAAAGGAAGAGAAGGAGGATGTGGAACGGATCGTCGCCAAAGGGAGCATCCCCTGGGCGAGTGTGACCGAGAGGCATTTAGTGAGGATTGGACTAAGCCCCATCGATCCTTGTATGTTTTTTGTTTCCTTTTTTCGTCTATCTTTTTTCCTTCGTTCTCATAGCAGTGTTTTATTTTGCAGCTATGGATGATGAGGAAATCGAACAAAGGAGGGCCTTCTTGGCTAAGAAGAAGACATCCGACCAGCAGCAGAAGCAGAAGTAGAAGAAGAGGTCGGCCGCTACTGCATCCGAGGGGGCTTCCGAGGCGAAGTCCAAAAGATCGAAGGCATTGGTGATCTCGGGAGCCTCTGGTTCGGCCAAGGCAGTGCCGAGCCCTGGGAACCTTAAAATTGCCGAAGGGGTAAACATTGGTCTCCCGCCGAGGGGAGGCGGGGTTGGCGCCATGGGCCCCCAACTGGTCTGTGAAGGCGACAAACTCTCTGATGGAGGGTTCGGTGGCGATCGAGGCAGTGAAGAACCTGGCCACCCCTCGGGACAGGGAGAGCCTTGCGGCTGAGACCCTCGAGTCGTGCTTCATGAAGTGGGCTCAGGCTGACATGGCGGTAAGTGTTCCCCAAGTCTTATTTTTAGCCTTCTCATGTCCTTGAAAATTTCTAAGTCTTTGCACTTCGTTCACAGACGACTTTGCAAGGGGCGAAGCTGAGGAGGCAGTACGCTCACGACCTCCTTCAGTCCAAGCAGAATGTCTGACGGTACGAAAGGGAGATGAAAGAGCAGAAGTTGCTGCTCCTAGCCTCGAAAGCTCGCAAGAGGGCCTTGAAGGCAAAGCTTGCCACCCTCGCCGACGACTGTACTCGGTTTGAGAAGGAGAAGGCCCACCTCAGAAGAATGAGAAGAAGCTGCAGGCTGCGAAACTGGGCACCATCGACAAGGTCATCTACGCCCCGGACCAAGGGTACGAGGGGGCCCTTCAGCACGTGCTAATAAAGTATCCCCCATCTTGGGTTCGAGGGTTTCCATTTTTCCATAAAGTTCCCCGAGCACCCACTCACTCCGGGAGGAGATGACAGCGAAGGGGATGATCGCTCGCCTACCCATGAGGACGGGCCGAACCCGGACGCCCCCGGGGTTAACGTGCTGGGAACTGAAGATGTGCCCTCCTCTCCCAAGCAGTAGCTTTCTCCTTTATTTTTCATTCTTTCCTTTTCATGTATTTGCTAAATGCGGACAGGCCACCGCTTTTGTATTGAAGTGGATTGATGAATGAAAAAGTATTTTTTGGCAGAGCTTTTTGTAGCGCCCCGAATTTCTAATATAATATCTTAGAAATTACGTGCCACAATCCCAGCATCAACTTTAATGTAACATTAAATACAACCAACTCAACTAAAATTTTCAACTTTTATTACAATAATCTTTTACATAGCATAGCGGAATTTTAAAACATCTCAATCATAGTTTTCTTTTATTTACAACACAGTCTTATTACAACACTGTTCTTACAAATTTACACAAACTCCATTAAATTAATTTATCTCAAAACTATCTCAAGCATCCAAACCTCCAAACTCTAAGCAATAACCTGCAACACATGAGGCTAGAGATGATCCCTAACCCCCAAAACTAAAGGGGTCAGCCATAAATGGTGTGAGTGACATAAGAACAAACAACATAAATAAACATTAAGCAATGGATTCTTAAACAACATGTAATAAACAAGAATATATAAAATATGATGTAGCAAAGAAACATGTAAACAACAAGTGGAACTAAACTAAGTGTCAAGTGTAGGAAATAGAAAACCACATGCATAAAACCAAGTCAAGAAAACACAATTTCTATATACGGACTCTCTAATGCGTACTTGTTGAAGTCTATGCATCCCACTCTACATAGGTTCGGTGCAAGCCCTTAACGTCTCCACATCATAGGGTTCAATCCCCCGCTATGCAGCTAATCCTAACACGATGACTACTACGAGATAAAGATAAACTGTGAGTATTAGCCCATGCCCCGATAATTCCGGAGATAGATCCTACACCACAGGTACTTTACCGTGATAATTCCGGAGATCATCCCACACCGAAAGCAATGACCTCATCACACGAATACCACATGTGCGTCACCTCGACTCCGATAATTCCGGAGATCAATCCCACACCACAAGTAATTACCATTATAATTCCGGAGATAAATCCCACACCACAAGTAATCTACCGTGATAATTCCGGAGATATATCCCACACCACAAGTAATCTACCGTGATAATTCCGGGAATTAAATTCCACACCGAAAGCCATACTGAGGTACTTGACCCATGTTCTCGTTCATCATATCACCACTAGTGCCTGTCCTTATTATTTTGGGTCACTTAATTACTCAACGAATCTCCTAGAGTTGGTGTAGCCTACCGGACTTAACTCAAAACTGAACAACTGAAATTCCTCAATAGGCCTCAACAAAAGAACTCAACGCCGGTATACTAGGGTCACACACATCCTCTAGAGACTCAAACTCAAATGTCTAAACCAACTTTCCACCATAAATAGCTCAACTGAATATCTTAAAATCATATGCTTAACAGAAGACAAAGTATAGACTAAAATATTTGAAGACTAATCATTCGGAAGAACATTCAAGTTTATGAAAACTCATCAGTACCAGTCGACTTATTACTGTAGTAAGTCGACTGTCCAGAGGGAAAATATCCATGATCTTAAGAAAATAAGTTAAGTAATATAAGTTGACTTATAAAAGTCATAAGTTGACTTACCAGATAATAAGTTGATTTATAAAAAACATAAGTCGACTTACCAGATCATAAGTTGACTTATAAAAAAACATAAGTCGACTTACCAGAGAGAAATTCCAGAAATCTTTAAGAAAATATTCTAAGTGTTATAAGTCGACTTGCAAAGTCATAAGTCGACTTAAAAGAGAATATAAGTCGACTTAAAAGGTCATAAGTCGACTTACCAGAGAAAAATCTACGATAACTTTGAAAAATAATTTCTAAGTATACCAGTCGACTGAAAAGGGTCTAAGTCGACTGTCCAAAACAGATTTTCAAGAAAACTAAAGATACAGCAGCTGGGTCGTGCCAGTCGACTGTCGGCCTACAGTCTGAATAGTTTTGGTTGTTCATGATAATCAAAATTAGAGTTTACCAAAAGAAATCATTGTTTACTAAAATTAGTTGTATTTCAATAAAAACGACCGTCTCAAAGTATTCTCAGATCGGATACATTACTCAAAACATCCAATATCTCAAAACTCAAGTTCTCATGTTCTAAATTCCTAATTCTTCCATTAGGATTTCTCAATACTGAATTTCTTTCACAACTCATAAAAAAGATCTGATTTGTAAACACAAGATCCAGATGCTCACCCATCCGATCATAACCATACTCAAATCTTAAACATGCTTTCTAGCAATATAATTTTATGAACCAAGATCTACTCAACATTGTTAAATTTCACATACATGGTACAAACAACAACCTTTGCATCGTTCTCATGCAAAATACTAAATAACATACATGCCGAACAAACAACATAACAATCGTTCACATAAATCAAACCACAAAACAAATTTCGTATTACTCACAATACAGTCACTCACATAAAACAAACACAAAGCAAACCAACATGTCACTCACCTTGGAATTGAAAAGATCCAACGAAAAAGCCTTCCTTTTTGCGAGATCCAAATCCTGCTCTTGATCTCTCAAAAATCACCAAATATTATGTTGTGCAGCAGAATGACGGCTGCAAATCTCCTTTTAAATATCTGGGATAAGAGTTTAGGGTTTTACCCACTTTGCAAAATAATCCCTTCAAATACAACTTTATATATATATAGCTCTATTCTTGGAAATTCAATAAAATTCATTTAAATTGGGATTTAAAAGTAAAATATAATCCTAAATCTCAATCGGTACTGTTCAAAACGTCCAGAAAGTACATTTTACATTTTAACCCCTAAAAATGATAAATTTGCAAAAAGGTCCTTCTTTTCTCAAAATTTGCAAATAGTTCCAATTAATTTCAGAAAAATCTGGAAAAATACTAAATAAATACCAAATATTAAATAATGATTTTTCATGAAGAAAACTTGACTCTCAAACTTCTCAAGAAAGTATTTGCACGTGTAAAAAGATAAATTTTTTTTCTGAAAATATTCGTAAATTCTCCAAAAATCATTTTAGTCATTTATAAACCTTTAAAAATAATACTTTAAAAATATGGGGTTCTAAACTTTTGGACTTGATTTTTTCATATGATATTTTGTATTAACACTTTGCGTTCAAGAGATTTGGCTAAGTCCACAGGACTCGGAATGACATAACTCTTTCTTCTTTTATCAGATGGCCGAGCCCATTTTGGTCAACCCCCGTGGTGCCGAGCTCAAATACCTTTGGGGTAAGGTGGAGACGTTGGAGTCTACCTTGGTACGCTACCGTAGAGAGACCAGGGATCGGGAGGCAGTGTAACCCCCGTTCAAGCAAAAATATATTTTCTGAATATTTTCTATATTTTGATTATTTATAAATTCAATTTTGTTTTTAATTCGATTTGGATCTTCTATTAAAACGTTTACTAATCGAAAATTATATTTACTTTAAATAATGATATATTTTAACTTTATTTTCTATTTCTAATTGATCGGCTATTTATATTTTATATTATTACTATTTGGATTTTAATAAATTTGTTAATCTCAAATCCTATTTTGATACATGTCACTATTATTATTATTATTATTATTATGAGTATTATTGTTATTACTATTATTATTATTATTGGTATTATTGTTATTACAATTATTATTATTATTATCAGTGCTGCCATTATTATTATTATTTTATTATCATTATTCTTATTATTATTATTATTTCTGTAAAGCCCGAACATATTCCATTTTATATGTACTTCATTATTTCATTTAATGTGTGTGTGTGTGTGTGTGTATATATATATATATATAAAATCCTATTTTGATACATGTCACTATTATTATATTATTGTTATTACTATTATTATTATTATCGGTATTATTGTTATTACTGTTATTATTATTATTTCTGTAAAGCCCGAACATACTCCATTTCATATGTACTTCATTATTTCATTTAATGTGTATATATATATATATATATATATATATATATATATATATATATTTATTCTTATTATTATTATTTCTGTAAAGCCCGAACATACTCCATTTCATATGTACTTCATTATTTCATTTAATGTATATATCATATGTACTTCATTATTTCATTTAATGTATATATATATATATATATATATAACCTTCTTCTTATTGGATCCCAACCCAATAACTCATTTTCCTATTGGATTCTAACCTAATACCCTGTAACCCATTACCATCTAATTACCGATATATATACCCTTCAACCCCTATACCCTAACCCTACTAAACCTCAGCCGCCAACCCCCCCCCCCCCCCCCCCCCCCCCCCCCGTTACTGTTGAACCTCTTCTTCTTCCTCCCATCTTCTCCTTCTTCCTCTGCCTTTTCTGAGAACCCAACTCGTCGACCGTCTTCAACCCATCCTCCTCACCTTCGTGCCCTCATCACTCATCCCTAGGGATGGCAACCGGGCAGGGCTGACCCGCGACCCGCCCGAGACAAGCTCGCCAAACCCGGCCCGTTAAAATACGGTTCGGGTCCGGATTGAACCCGTGAGTCTAAGTGGGCCGACCCGGGTCGTCAAATAATGGTTTCCAACCCGTTGAACTCGGCCCGTGAACCTGATGAACAGTGTTAAACCCTCCCACCAACCCGCAGGTCCAACGGCAGAAAACATGCCAACGGCTGTTATAGCCTTTTTTTGGTTTTTTTTGTTTGTTCCCCCCCCCTATAAATACCCCTTAAACCTAATCTTAAAGTTTTACACCTTATTCTGTTACTCTCTCTACTACTACTACTCAATTCAGTCTCATTTTTTTGAAATTTTGTCAACAAAGAAGCTAGCAACATAGAAGCGACAAATTCCGATCGTATCGAATTCAACATTCAACTATGTCTTCAAGTCTTCAACTCCTCCAAGGCTCCGACAAAGAACCTCTCTTTCTATCTATATACGAGTCCGGACTTCTACTTCTACTTCTACTTTTATTTTCACTCTCATTCTACATACGAGTATTCGCGAAGTATGGTATCAAAATTTCACAACCCTCTTATTGTCTTGATTTTTTTTTGTAGTTATATTTTTTTTTATCATATTTGTTTGTTGGTTTTTTGATCCTCTGTCTCACAACCCTCTTATTATTTTCTAGAGTTTTTTAAAACTTATCTTGCCTAGATTGTATTAAATTTTTTCACATACACTGCTATATCAACATGTCTAGATCACGAGGTAGCGGCCGTAGCCAAAGTGGACAAGATTCCACCGGCACTTCTCGTAGGCCTCCAATTGTCACACAAAATGAACCCGTCGAAGAGTAAACACATTGGTACACACGATGAGTTTGTAGGAGACATAGACATAGAAAAAGAACCCCAAACACAAGGAACCGAAACAACACAACCAGATAGTAGTAGGAAAACTAGAGCGAAAACTAGTGATTAGCACAAATTTTATGATTATATTCCGGACGAAAAAAATCTGGGTGTAGGTATAAAAAATTGTAAAACATGTTTGAAGCCGTAAAAATGGAAGAAGGGTGAGGGGAAGGGTACAATAAAACGACACATCCAAAATGTACACAAAGAACTTCTTGTAGACCTACCCGGCCAACAAAAAATCCACCCTAGGACCGGTGTAGTTGATAGCCATTCTTATGATCCCGAATTTGTTTGTCGAAAAATGGCCCGACTAGTAATCAAGGAAGAGTTACCATTTTCCTATTCCGAGAGTAGGGACTTAGAAACTTTTAATCAAACCGCCTAAAACCCGCATTTTAAAAGAATCCCTAGGAATACTTTGAAGTCTGATTGTTTTAAAATATACAGTGAAATGAGAGAAGCTTTGATTGCCATTTTATGGAGTTTAACTTGTACAGTTTCTTTAACTTCCGATTGTTGGACGGGTTACAACAATATTCCAATGATGGGAATAACTTTTTATTGGACCGACAGTGATTGGATTATTCAAAAAAGGATCATATCACTTGCCGCGTTGCCCTATCCCTATAGTGGTAATGAAATTGCAAATCTTATTTTAGAAATTTGTGATGTTTTTCATATTCGTGATAAAATTATGTGTATAAGTTTTGATAATGCATCTAACAACAATGCATCAATTAGTATATTAAAGACCGCATTAAACCCTACATCTGACAATATTTTTTATGTTAGATGTGCATGTCATATTTTAAATTTATGTGTTCAAGATGTATTAAAAATAGCCGAACCATATATAGTTAACATTAGAAATTGTGTACATTTTATTACATTAGGTGGCCCTATATTTCAAGAATGGAAAGCTTGGTGTAGGCTTAAAAATGTACATTTTAGAAAATTTCCAAAGGATGTTAAACACCGATGGAACTTTACTTTTGATTTGCTATATGTTGTTACTGAATATAAAGCATGCATAAATGATTTTTGTATAGGAAATAATATGCCAAATTTTGAAATGACTTCCTAAGCTTGGTTTTATGCCGAATCTTTGTTAAAATTTTTGGAACCTTTGAAAACCGCAACTTTCAAATTTTTAAAATCTTATGAATCTACTTCTAGTAGCATTTTTATTTCAATAGTTACTGATATGGCTAAAAATAGGGTTAAATCGAAACGATTTGAATCGGGCACGAATCTTAAAGTTCAGGGGTAAATGGTAATTTCACCTATAAACGGGTCTGAAATGGAAACTGGGTCTTTTGTCAAAGCCCAATAATCCATAAACGGACCTATCTTACTGGGTACGGGTTCCAACCCATAAGAAACCCACTCAAACTAGATAAAGAAGAATTCAGATTCACAATTATTCCTAAGAGGTGGTTTTAACCACTTCTATCCATTCACACCGGAAAGTAGAGATATGTTCTTATCTCGAAACTGACTCCTAAGGCGGCTATAAATACCCCTCTCCCCCCACCATAATAAGGTAATCAATCTTTTGCCAATTAAAGCTCTTTCTTAATTATTCAGATTACTGACAAGAGCGTCGGAGGGAGCGTCGCCGGAATCAACCTCGGTGTCTCGCACTTTTTGCAGGTTAACGGCGAAAGGATCTCGGTCAGACTCTGGTAAAGTCATTCAGGTTTGACTATTCACCTTCCCCCGAACCTACAAATCTATCTGTTTGCCCCCACACCGATTTCAGCAGCAACAGATTAGCACCGTCTGTGGGAACAATCGAATAGCAATCCAACCTCTTCCACCAGTCAAGATCGCCTCCAGCCATGCCACCAAGGAAAGTAAGATCTATGGCCTCCAACCGTAGACCCACTCCCATTCCTCCCCAACCGTAACCGGAGGCTCCCCTCCAACCCGTCCAGCAATAGGGACATCTCCCTCCTCAGCCTGTTCAGCCGCTGTAGCAGGGGCAACCTCCTCTTCAAAATACTCAATCCCAGCAAGCTCAACTCGGGCCCCAAAACACTGGCGTAGGGACCTCTCGTCCTAATTCCCAGAAACAACCTCTTCACCACGATCATATCTCGGTACATAACCCTTCCACCGACTCCATGGCATCCCATAACCCTCGGCCATCGGAAGATGTCCACAACATCATAATCAACCAGCAGAAGGAGGAAGACCTTCGCCGCCATTTGGATGAGAGGCAGGCCCGAGAGGGAGGCTCCCACTCAGAACATCCAAAGGCTCGATCTCCTCCCCGCCGCGACTGCAGGAGGTCCCCTTCTCCTAGGAGGCGGAGGGAGTCCCCCCAATACCGTCGAAGGAGAAACCATTCTCCCACTGGTTGACAGGCCCAAAGGGACCAGAATGGACCCATCACCAGGGCAGAGTTCCAAGATGTTCAGGCGGTAGTCTTACGGGCCCTCAATGCCCCGCCAAATAACAACAATAATATTTTGAGGGTCCCCACTCCTGAGCCAGTTCGAAGCCACTGCCATCACATCCCCAGTCCTTACCAGTCTCCAAGCTACCGTCGCCGTAGCCCACGTTCTGCTTCGTACGAAGACGAGTCCTGAGGCTCACCAGGATACCGTCGAAGGGAGGATGCTGTCTACCGCTGTCTCCACGAGATGGAGAGGCACCTCGGTCAACTCGATAGGGACGAGGAACTAAGAGGGAGGACCCTTCGTCCAAGCAGGCCTCCATTCTATCGTACCATCATGGAGGCCCCCGTCCCGGCAAATTTCAAGCCTCCGCAGTTCGAGATATACATGAGGGAATCAGACCCCATGGATCACATTGAGAGTTTCAAAACTCTCATGATGATCCATCAGGCCTCCGATGTCCTCCTATGCAAGACATTTCCGGCCACTCTCAAAGGCCCGGCTCAGGAATGGTACTCCTGCCTCGCCCCGTCCTCCATCTTCTTTTTCGACCATTTCGAGGCCCTTTTCATAACCCATTTCGTGAGCAGCCGCTGCTCCGAAAAGATGAGTATTTCACTACTATTCCTTAGTCAGAAGAAGGGCGAGAAACTGAGGGACTATGTCAAGCGGTTTACCACGGAGGCCAGGTCCATCGCCTCCCTTGATCAGTCGGTCGCCTCGGCCGCCTTTCAATCCAATGTCCTCAATGCTGACCTCCGGTCGTCCCTGGCCAAGAAGCCCCGCGAGACTTCTCTGAGCTTCTTCTTGAAGCGAGAAGTACATCCAGGCGGAGGAAGCTGTGCATCGCCCTACATTCGAGGGGTCTTCTTCTGGAAGTAAGAGGAAGGCTGCTGAAGACGAGGGAGCTAAAAAGCTCCAAAAGGACAATGGGGGTCAGCGTCGCCCACCTCCCAGGTTTGAGAGATTCACCCCTCTCAACGCCAATGTCTCGGCCATTATAATGGAGGTTGAGAAAGAAGGAATTCTGCCTCCTGCCCTAAAAATGAACACTCTTGGAAAGAAGAGGGATAAGGAGAAGTGGTGTCGCCACCATTGTGACCACGACCACGACACCAACGACTATCGGGCCCTAAAAAATGAGATCGAAGCCCTCATTCAGAGAGGGCAGCTCGCTAAATTTGTAAAGAAGGAACGGACCGATCCTTCTCCACCCCCCAAGGGCGGCTAACAAGCGGCCCGAGAGGCGCGAGGAGACTCCCGACTTCGAGGAAGAGCGCATCTTGCACCTCATCCATGGAGGTCCAATGGGAGGAACTTCCAACTCCTCCCGAAAGGCCTTCGTCAGGAAAGTCAATTTGGTGCATAACCTCCCCCCTCCCAAAGGTCTTGGAGTCCCCGTTACTTTCTCGAATGATGATCTGGAAGGTGTCCGAACCCCCCACTGTGATGCATTGGTGATCAACCTCCACATGGCCAACTTCAAGGTAGAGAGGGTCCTAGTGGATAATGGCAGTTCTGTCAATATCTTCTTTCTAGAGGCCTTTCGAGGGCTCCAATTATCGAGGGACAGACTCAAAGCTTGCCGGTTACACTCTCCATGGGATCACGGGAGTACCGGTGACGATCGAGGGTGTTATAACCCTCGACGTAACCGCTGGCAAAGCTCCTACTACCCGAACGGAGCCGATAGACTTTATGGTGGTTGACGTCCAAGCCGCCTATAATGTGATCCTAGGTCGACCAGGCCTAGCTGCTTTAGAAGCCGTCCCATCGGCTTACCATCTAAAGATGAAGTTTTCCACCAAAGTGGGCGTGGGAGAAGTGAGGGGAAGTTAGGAAATGACCCGCAAATGCTACATGACCTCGACTGGAGAACCCGTCCTCTCCTTCGAGGCCCTTGAGATTCCCCAGGGGAACACCCAGCCTATGTCGGAGCTGGTAGACGAGCTAGAGGAAGTGCTCTTCTCGGAGGAAGATCCGACCCGCAAATTCTTAATCAGCAAAACCCTCCCTTCTGCCCTCTGCTCCGACATAGTCCAGCGCATAAAGAGAAACCGCGACCTCTTCGCTTGGACAGCAGCCGACATGCTGGGGATCTCCGAAGAGCTCCTCGTCCACCATCTAAGTGTCTCTTCGGAAGCCAGACCGATCCAGTAGAAGAGGTGCAAGTTTGCCCCCGAGCACTAGCAGTTCATAAAGGAGAAGGTGGAGAAGCTCCTCAAAGCCCGGTTCATGCAGGAGGTCAACTACCCGGAGTGGCTCTCTAACATTGTGATGGTTAAAAAGGCCAATGGAAGTTGGAGGATCTGTATCGACTTCACTGATTTAAACAAGGCATGCCCCAAGGATCCATTCCCGCTCCCTAGCATCGACACCTTGATCAACGCCACTTCGGGCCATGAGCTGCTGAGCTTCATGGAGGCATTATCTGGATACAACCAAATCCGAATGTTCCCACCAGATATCCTGAAGACATCCTTCGTCACGGATCAAGGCCTCTACTGCTATTGGGTGATGCCCTTCGAGCTTAAAAAACAGGTGCCACCTACCAACGTCTCATTAATAAGGTCTTCAAAAATCAGGTCGGGCAGAACATGGAGGTTTACGTCGATGATATGTTGGTGAAAAGCAACAATGGGTCTGACCATGTCGCCGACCTCCAAGAAGCCTTTGACGTGCTAAAGAGGCATAACATGAGACTAAACCCGAATAAATGTGCGTTCGGGATTTCATCGGGTAAGTTCTTGGGCTTTATGGTCAGCCAGAGGGGAATTAATGCCAATCCTGAGAAGATAAAGGCCATACTCAATATGGCTCTTCCCTCAAACATGAAAGAAGTGCAAAAGCTCACCGGGCACCTCGCGGCTATAGGGCGCTTCCTCTTCAAGTCCGGAGAAAAGTGTCTCCCCTTCTTCAAAGCCCTTAGAGGAGCTAAGGGCTTCGAGTGGGGCCAGCAGCAGCAAGAGTCGTTCGACCAACTCAAAGCCTACTTGGTCAACCCCCCATTCCTCAGAAAGCCAACACCAGGGGAAACCCTTTACCTCTACCTCGCTGCCTCCGAACAGACCCTCAGCGCTGTCCTGGTGAGGGAAGAAGACAAGGTACAGAAGCCTGTCTATTACGTGAGCAAGGTCCTTAGAGATGCCGAGCTCCGTTATCCGAGGTTGGGGAAGATAGCCTACGCCTTGGTTATGGCGGCTCGAAAGCTTCGTCCCTATTTCCAATCCCATTCGGTGGTCATCCTCACCGACCAGTCGCTCAAGCAGGTCCTGTATATGCCTGAGACCTCTGGACGCCTCATGAAGTGGTCAATCGAGCTGAGTCAATACGATATATCCTATCAGCCACAGACCGCCATCAAAGCTCAAGTGCTAGCCGAGTTCATAGTAGAGAGAACGATCCCTGTGGTCAGTCAAGCGACAAATGGGCCACCCATCTGGACAGTGTATGTGGATGGGTCTTCTTGCGCCGAAGGGAGCAGAGCTGGAGTTATCCTGGTAGGCCCAAATGACTTCATCCTCCAATACTCCCTCCGCATCAATTTCACGGCTTCCAACAACGAGGCTGAGTACGAATCCCTCATAGCAGGCCTAGGCATGGCTCGCAAGACAGGGGCGAAGCGTGTTTGAATGTCCAGCGACTCTCAACTTGTGGTAAATCAGGTATTAGGAGAATACGGGGCACGAGACGACCCTATGGCCAAGTACCTAGCCAAGGTCAAAAGTCTCATGGCTTCATTCGAGGAAGCACAACTCCAACGGATCCCCTAAGAGGAGAACACCCAGGAAGATGCCCTCTCGAAACTAGCCTCCTTCTCCCTGCAAGGGCTCGAGCAGACCGTCTTAATCGAAGTTCTACTAAGGCCCAACATCGAAGAAGAAGCCCCCGACTCAATGGAGTCGCTACTGGTCCAACTCGAAGATAACTGGATGAGGCCTTTAGTTAAGTTCCTCAGAGACGGGAGCCTTCCCTAAGATCCCAAAGAAACTCGCCGAATCCGAATAAGAGTTGAGCGGTACACCCTCATTGAGGAAATCTTGGACAAACGCTCCTACACCCAAGTAGATGGCCGACCCTACTTGAGGTGTCTCTCTCCAGAAGAAGCCCTGTATGCACTGAAAGAACTCCACGAAGGGATAGGCGGAGACCATTCGGGATCAAGGTCCCTCGCCTGCAAAGTCTTGAATTATGGGTACTTCTGGCCTACCTTCTTTCGGGACGCCGAGCAACATGTCCGAAAATGTGGCCCCTGCCAACAATTCTCCACTATCCATCGCCTACCGCAAGCTCAACTCTCTTCCCTCTCAAGTCTAACCCTCTTTGCAATGTAGGGAATGGACCTACTGGGTCCGTTCCCACCGGCTCCAGGCCAGCTCAAGTTCCTAGTCGTGGCGATCGACTATTTCTCCATGTGGATTGAGGCCGAACCACTATCGACTATTACTGAGAGCAGGATGCAACAGTTCTTCTGGAAAAATGTGATATGCAGGTTTGGCATACCCCGAGTCTTGGTGATAGACAACGGAACATAATTTGCGGGGGCAACATTCCGCTCCTTTTGTGAAGACCTCGGCATTCAGCACCGGTTCTCCTCTGTCTCCCACCCTCAATCCAATGGCCAAGTAGTGAACGCCAATAGGCAAATCCTCTCGGGCATCAAGAAGAGACTAAGTAAGTCGGCTAAAGGATTGTGGGTAGAGCAGCTTCCTAACGTATGTGGAACTACAACACTACAAATAGAACCCCCATAAGAGAGTCGCCCTTCAACCTCACCTACGGATCCGAGGCCGTGATCCCCTTAGAGTTTGGTTTGCCATCCCCCTGCCTAATTGCATATAATGAAGAGCAGAATGCAAGGGAGCTCCGAGCCAATCTGGATCTTATCGATGAACTCCGCGAGCGAGCCTTGATTCGCCAAGAGAATTATCGAAGAAGGATTGAGCAATCCTACACCAGAAGAGTCCGCCCCACGGATCTTAAGGAGGGGGACTTAGTCCTCAGAAAGCTAGCCATCTCGTTCCCCAACCAGAAGGGCAATCTAGCCCCAAATTGGGAAGGATCCTATAAGGTATCCAAAGTAGTTCGCCCCGGAGCGTACCAACTTGAAGACCTGGGGGGCAGGAAGATACCAAGAACATGGAACACCGGTCATTTACTGAAATAACAAGAGGGCATTTGAACACCTCTCCAAGCAACATCAGTTTTAAGGCTATTCCATTTGTTTTTTCCATCGTAATAATGGCTCACAACCTAGAAGCGACCGATTAGCAGTATTTAATAAAGAATTTCTTTTGAATAATAATTCTCTTGTGCTCAGTTTATCTCTATTTAATACCTCCAGTGTATCGTTTTAAACGACGAGTTCGGAGTCCAACACTTGGCTCGACTCCGCTTCATCTACTTGCTCATAAGCGAGTTAGAAGTGGTTCGCCATTCGGAACTGCTCTCACAACCGGTGAATCTCTTTTAAATGACGAGTTCAGAGTCCAACACTTGGCTCGACTCTGCTTCATGTACTTGCTCATAAGCGAGTAAGAAGTGGTTCACCATTCGGAACTGCTCCCACAACTATTGAATCTCTTTTAAATGATGAGTTCAGAGTCCAACAATTGGCTCGAATTCGCTTCATCAACTTGCTCATAAGCGAGTTAGAAGTGGTTCGCCATTCGGAACTGCTCCTACAATCGTTGAATCTCTTTTAAACGACGAGTTCGGAGTTCAATACTTGGCTCGACTCTGCTTCATCAACTTGCTCATAAGCGAGTTAGAAGTGGTTCGCCATTCGAAACTGCTCCCACAATCGTTGAATCTCTTTTAAACGACGAGTTCGGATTCCAACACCTGGCTCGACTCCGCTTCATCAACTTGCTCATAAGAGAGTTAGAAGTAGTTCGCCATTTGGAACTGCTCCCACAACCATTAAATCTCTTTTAAACGACGAGTTCAGAGTCCAACACTTGGCTCGACTCTGCTTCATCAACTTGCTCATAAGCGAGTTAGAAGTGGTTGGCCATTCGGAATTGCTCCCACAACCATTGAATCTATTTTAAACGACGAGTTTGGAGTCCAACACTTGGCTCGACTCCGATTCATCTACTTGATCACAAGCGAGTTAGAAGTGGTTCGCTATTCGGAACTGCTCTCACAACCGTTGAATCTCTTTTAAACGACGAGTTCGGAGTCCAACACTTGGCTCGACTCCGCTTCATCAACTTGCTCATAAGCGAGTTAGAAGTGTTTGCCATTCGGAACTGCTTCCACAACCGTTGAATCTCTTTTAAATGACGAGTTCGAAGTCCAACGCTTGGCTTGACTCTGCTTCATCAACTTGCTCATAAGCAAGTTAGAAGTGGTTCGCCATTCGAAACTGCTCCCACAACCGTTGAATCTCTTTTAAACGGCGAGTTTGGAGTCCAACACTTGGCTCGACTCCGCTTCATTAACTTGCTCATAAGCGAGTTAGAAGTGGTTCGCCATTCGGAATTGCTCCTACAACTGTTGAATCTCTTTTAAGCGATGAGTTCGGAGTCCAACACTTGACTCGACTCTGCTTCATCAACTTGCTCATAAGCAAGTTAGAAGTGGTTTGCCATTCGGAACTGCTCCCACAACCGTTGAATCTCTTTTAAACGACGAGTTCGGAGTCCAACACTTGGCTCGACTCTGCTTCCTCTACTTGTTCATAAGCGAGTTAGAAGTGGTTTGCCATTCGGAATTGCTCCCACAACCGTTGATTATCAAAACTAATACTACCAAAGCACAAATTCATGCTTGCAAAAAGTTATTACTTTATTTCACGAAAGACCAATCAAAGATACAACTCTTATGCTGGGGTACAAGTCTCACACGGGACCAAAAGCTCATACAACACAAGTCTTGAGACTACAAAATCACCCTACTTAGGACGAGGGATGCTCCTCCGGAGCGACACTCGAGGTCGACAAGCTACACATTGCATTCTCTCCGTCTCTGCTGAAGACTGTACACCAGCAGATTGGGTTGCGCCTTCGGCCCCCAATCTAACCGTAGCGCCGCTTGATGAACCGGCGACCCCACTTTGCGTGTCTCTAGGCCTTCGCACCAGAGATGATGACTGGCGTGCAAACTCGTGAAAATTTCTCCCTGGGGCATACTCCTCCCGAGGATAAGAGACACTCCTAACATTGCTTCCCTCAATCAACCACCGAAGGCGCAAGTTCTCCGCCTCTAACTCAATCACCCGCTCTTTAAGTGCTTCATCAGTCACTTTGATCTTGAAACAGGGTAATCGACTCGAACCACCCCCGTGCGGAGCCTCCGAGATGTCTCTCCGAAGTTGCGCCGCCTCCATAGTTTTCTCAAGCACCACATTCTTCAGCTCGTACCTTTTAGCTCTTATTTTGAATAGAAGACCCCGAAGAGCTACTTGCTTCAGGCCATAGTGGTAAGCTCCTGAGGGGCATCTTTCCTCCCCTTCGGGGGGCGCCTTGTGAGCATGCTCTTCTAATCGCTCCAGCTCAGAGTCTCGTTTATCCAACAGCACCCTAACGTGATTTAGCTCCGACTCAGCCTTGAAGAGTTTCTCACGATTTCGAGCAAGAGCCATCTTAACGATGCCAAGCTGAGAATGGGATGATGATGGTCCGACTAGCTGAAAGAGTTGAAAAAATTGGCTAAGTCTAAAGGACCAAAGTATAAAAGCTAAGCCTAGGTGAGCATAGTGCGAGACTCAAAAGTTAAACAATCAATGAATTCAAAATATCTTCAACACTTAGTCAAAATAGAAAGTTTCATTCATACAAAAGTTTGATTGCTACAAAAAAAAAGCGGTAGCCAGTCCGCTATAAGGCAATACAAGAAAAGAAGACAAAAATATGAGACAACTGAAGTCAAGGGCTACCTTGAGTGGTAGCTCGGTGACAGGATCCTCGGTGGTCGCCTTCCCTTCCTCCACTGCTCCGGCCTGGGGGTCGGCCACAGCCTCGTCGCCCCCTTTGTCCACCACCACGGCCTCGGGGTCGGCCACAGCATCGTTGCCCCCTGCTCCTCTCCTTCCTCTTCCTCGACCTGTTGATTAGCTTCGAGGTCCTCACCATCAACCGGACCCCACAGTTCATATCCCGACCTATCAAAGCCTGGGACTCGAGCCTCGACGTGCTCGAGTGCAGTGGCATAGGACTTCTCCATATCTTCCATCATATGCTTCTTCGCCTCGGCCTCTATCTCCACCCTCGCTGCCTCCACTGCCGCGTCCTTCTCCCTCATCATGTCCTCCAATGCCTTCTTCGCCTTTCCCTCTCTTCGTCCGCCCGAGCTGCCTCCAAAGCGACCTTCTCGTTCGCCTGCGCCAGGGCCGTCACCTGAGCTACCAGGGATTCTGAGCGGCGCTGCTCCACCTCGTACAACTTTGCAACTCTCGCCCTCTCGGCTCGATCCTTGTCGCATATCAGCTTCAACTCCTTCCCCTGCTCGGAATATTGCTCGAGGAGGTGGCTGAAGTGGCACGTTGAGAAAAAGAAATGATGAAAACCGAGCAAAAGACTTAGAATTTTTTTTGAATTATCAACGAATCGACTAAGAGACTCACCGACATGGTCACCCGAGCTATCTCGAGAGCATCGTCGCCCGTCGTCCCCGCCTTCATTGCTGCTCGGTCCTTCGGGGTCAGAAGATGGTGCAAGGCCTGCATGCTCATGGCTGAGTCCCCCAAGAAGCCATCGTGGTTCATCACCCGCCAGCCGGGGATGAAGAGCTTCTTGTGCCCCTCGGTCAGAATTGCTTTGGCCTTTTCGGTGAGGGGTGGGGCCTCAAGTGCCAATGCTGCCGAGATAGAAAAGCCTTCGGCTGAGGGCTTGGACGGGGTTGGTTGAGGAAGAGCGGTAGCCGAGGCAGATCGCTGAGGAGACGCCAGGTCTATAGTCTCGACCACGGCGGAGGACACTTTGGTAGGTCGACCAGACGAAGGCCCCGCGGTCGTCCTCTTCCTCTTCTTGGCATTGGAAGCCTTGTTTCGTTCGGCCATGAGCCCTAAATTCCATGTTCGGAGCCTCTGCCAAATAGAAAAAATAAAGTTAAGACAAAAAATACACAAGGTATAGAGAGTAAATAAAAGAAAAAGATGTCCGGAGCATACTCGGGTCGGTCGGACTGAGACTCGACCCGTGGAGCACTTCCTCGGTCATATCCTTCCAGCTTAGGGTCAGGAGGTCGATTAGCTTCGTCACAACATCTGCTTTGGCTGGAATCAACACCGGCTCGACCTTCGCCCACTTCGGTACATCCTCCTTCCACCCTGGTCGGAAAGTCCCACGTCGAGGAGTCTCGGATCAAAAAATACTTGCCCTTCCACGACTTGATAGAGTCCGGATTCTCTATCAATTTGATGCCTTTTTGTGGCGACAAGTAGTATCGGTGCTCCGTCTTGTTCATCCGGTTGATCCGATACATACTTCCGAGAACGACGAGCTGAGGCCCACCTTCACCGTCCGACACTGGAGCAGAAACCCAAGCACGTGGCGCCACATGTTCGGCATGAACTGGATTGGGCTCAGTCCATACCACCGAAGCACTTCGGTCACGAAGGGGTGAAGGGGAAGGCGAAAGCCTGCATTCAACACGTTGTAGGCAAAGACACACGTATCAGGCATGAACGCCATGCACGCTCGCACTCCGGGTCCGGGGAGGATTAGGGTGTACTCTGGGGGTATCATGAAGCTCTTCTGTATTCGAAGTAGGTCCCTTTCTGTCAGAACCGAGGCGATGTCGTCAACCTCGGTAACCTCCTTCAGCTCGTTCTCTTCATACGTCTCCGATCTAGCATAGATAGCCTTCGTCAACAGGTCACCGGTATACTGCCTGATCCCCCCATGGCCTGATAACTTCGTCAGCAGCCGACCCCTTTCTCTTCCCCATCTGACGGGCTCTACCACCATCTCGACAATTACTGACCGCGCCACCTCTTTCCCCTTTCCCTTGGCGAGCGGAGCAACTGGCTCGACCACGGCCGACCCTGTTACCTCCTTCCCCTTCTCTTGGCTTAGCACTTCTGCCCCCTCCTCTTGAACAGGCGGAGCTACTAACCGCTGCTCACTCTCACCTCCCGAGGAAGAGGCCTCACTACCCGAGGACACTCTAGACATCTTGAAAAGTATATATATATATAATTGAAAATATATATATTTACCTTGATGCGACGTTCTCAGTCGGAATAGTTCGCCGGAAATTGCCTTGCCACACCGCGATAGCTAGCACAACCACCCAAGAGCGAAAATCACCACTAGCGGAGCAACTCGAGAGCAAAAGTTTCTCTAAGAGTGAAAAGTGAAAGAGTGGGAAAAATGATGAGGGGGGGTGAGAACTTATAGTAAAAAGAGGGTGGCTCTTGGGCTTCTACACGTATTGGGCTCCACTCAAGCTCATTAAGAAGGTTAAACGACAGAATGCAGAATGGCGGGAACAACCCAAGTCTGGCCTTATGGCTCGGCAGCCATCGAAGAGCCGAGCTACCAAGGTGTCCATCCGGAGAAGGGCGCTCCCGAGCTACCGGGGCACCGACCTTCGCATTGGAGAAAAAATGCCTCCGAGCTCCTTGGACCGTCAAATTGTCCCGAGATTCGTGCCAAAAGCTGATGGATGGCTCAGATTTTGCCACGTCTACAAAATGACAAAATCACATTTTCTCGTGATCTGAGCCTCCTGCGCCGTGATTCGCGCCGTGATGGACGCTCTAGATCTAGCCACGTAGCTCGGCAGCCCACGAAGCACCGAGTTACCAAGATACTGGGGCACCGACCTCCGCATTGGAGAAAAAATGCCTCCAAGCTCTTTGGACCGTCAGATTGTCCCGAGATTCGCGCCAAAAGCTGATGGACGGCTCAGATTTTGCCACGTCCGCAAAACGACAAAATCACATTTCTCGTGATCTGAGCCTCTTGCACCGTGATTCGTGCCATGATGGATGCCCCAGATCTAGCCACGTAGCTCGGCAGCCCACGAAGCGCCGAGCTACCGAGCTACTATGCCGAGCTACCGGGGCACCGACCTCCGTATGGGGGAAAAAGCGCCTCCGAGCTACTCCAGCCATTAGATCGCTCAGAAATCCACGCTTAAGGCCGATGGATAATCCGGATCGCTCCACGTCATAAATAGGTATAAAAATCTATTTTTTATTTATTTAATTCGAATTATTTATTTAAAAATTGCGAAAAAATGATTAAAAATTCAAAAAAATTAATTAAAAATTCTAAAAGATAATTGTAATTCCAGGGAAATATTTTTGAACCCCTGAGTAAATAGTTATTGCTTAGAATAATTAATTAATGTCCTCGAAAAATAAATCACCGCTTCGCAAAATTAAATAAATGATCCGAAAAATAATTAAAAGTCGAGGAAAATCACCCAAGATCTAGAAGAGCTCAAAGACAATGCTGAGCGTGCTACCAACTTAGAAAAACACCATTCTGCCTCGTATAAGATCCGAAACCCCTCATTCGGACTCTGATACAACCTCGCAAGCCATTAAGTCAGTAAAACTACTCCTCAAAGGCTGATCAAGCTCCGCCTTCGGGAGTAGGGGGCTTGTGATATGGCTAAAAATAGAGTTAAATTGGAACCGTTCGAATTGGGCACGAATCTTAAAGTTCAGGGGTAAATGGTAATTTCACCTATAAACAGGTCTGAAATGGAAACTGGGTCTTTTGTCGAAGCCCAATAATCCATAAACGGACCTATCTTACTGGGTATGGGTTCCAACCCTTAAGAAACCCACTCAAACTGGATAAAGAAGAATTCAGATTCATAATTAATCCTAAGAGGTGGTTTTAACCACTTCTATCCATTCACACCGGAAAGTAGAGATATGTTCTTATCTCGAAACTAACTCCTAAGGCAGCTATAAATACCCCTCTCCCCCCACCATAACAAGGTAATCAATCTTTTACCAATTAAAGCTCTTTCTTAATCATTCAGATTACTAACAAGAGCGTCGGAGGGTGCGTCGCCGGAATCAACCCCGGTGTCTCGCACTTTTTGCAGGTTAACGACGAAAGGATCTCAGTCAGACTCCAGTGAAGTCGTTCAGGTTTGACTATTCACCTTCCCCCGAACCCACAAATCTATCTGTTTGCCCCCACACCGATTTCAGTGGCAACAGTTACTATGATGCAAACTTTCAAAGAAATGATCGATGATGCTTTTATTGGTCATATTGTGAAACCTGCATACACCAAACATTTGAAGTATTTTAAACCCCCGCCTATGTTGTATTGATTGATACTGTGATGGATCCTCGTATCAAATTAGAAGGTACGAAGAGTTTGATTGAAATGTTTTTTACTTTACTTGGGGTAGATGAATCTGAAATTGATTGCAGCACATTTTAAGCTAAATTTGAAGTGACATTAAATAACTTGTATGATTTTTATGATAGAAGTTTTTCATCTAGTAGTACTACTACTTTAGTTACTTCTTCTTTGTAAATTTAAATGTATAAAAAATTGTAGAAAATCTTTTAAATCTTTGTAAATGTATAAAAAATTGAAGAAAATTGTAAATGTATAAAAAATTGTATAAAATCTTTGTTTGTTATTAAAAATTAGGATAATTGAAGAAAATTGAAATTGTATAGAAGAAATTTGTTATTGTATAAAATAAATTTGTAAAAAATCTTTATTTCTTATTACAAACTGGGAAATTTGTATAAGTTGAAATCATATTAATAATATATACATTTTTTTGGCAATTTCACTCTTTGATTATTATTATTATTATTATTAAATTTTATTATTATTATTATTATTAAAATTACATTTTTTTAAGTTAAAAAATATTTATATATTTAGACGGGCCAACCCGCGATCCGACCCAACCCGACCTGGGTTGGACCCGAATGGGTTCGCGAGTTGGACGGGCCGAGTTTTTGCAATTTCGACCCAGCCCGGTTGCCACTCAGACTCGACCCGAACCTGCCCTAGTTGGGTTCCAACCCAGAAGGGTTCGACCCGACCCAGCCCGGTCGACCCGTTTGCCAACCCTACTCATCCCCGAGCTTCACCCTCTCCCTCTCTCTCTGTTTCCATCGAACCCATCCGCTCATCCGCTCTTCATCGGTCTCCGACCACCATCATCTGCCCTCGTTGATGCCAGTCGACTCCGCCCTCTTCACCGCTCTCTCATCCAACCACCGAAGCACCCTTCGTCCTTGTTGACCACCACTCCTCCATCCCGTCTCCACCCCAACATCGAACCCATCATCAATCCTCTCCACCGTCGCTGTGCCTCCTCACCACTGAAGAACCACCACCATCCCCTCATCTTCCTTGTCGCCTCGTCGTCCTCGTCACCCTCCAGTAACCTCCAAGCTCCGAACCCATCGACTCCCAATTGTCTTCTTCCCCTCCCCTGTTTTCCAAAACCTAGCAGAACCCAACTGCCCGCTCTCCATCCATGTCTCCTCGTCTTCATCCTCACCATCGTCAGTCGCCGTCAACTGCACACCCGAGCACCGTCGACCCATCGCAACTGCCTTCACAGTCATCCCCTTGATCGCCATCCTCAACGACACCCTGCCCCCGCTGCTGCCCTCGCTGCTACGTCGTCTCGTGTCGACGAATGCAACCACCGACCGTTCGCCTGCTGCCACCAACCACCACAACCACCTTCGAAGTCTCTGCTGTCGCTTCCCGACCACAACCCTGCAGTCGATCACCATCATCAACTGCACTTGATCAGGCTTGATCTTGATCCTTTGATCCTTGAATCTTAGCCATTTATCACTTTGATCATCTTGATCCTCTTGATCGTCGGTTCATATCAGATCTTCGTTCAGTATCAGATCAGCATCGGGATCATCACCATCTTCGGCATCAATCTCATTACTATTTTGCTGTCCTGATTGTTGGGATTGTTCGTTGCTTCGGGATTCTTATCCCATTATTCTTTGGTATTCGAATTAATCGTCCATAAGGCAAGTCACTTTTCCTCTTGAATTGAATCTTGTATCAAATTTAAGTTTTCATTGAAATTCTTGCAAGTAGATTCAATTGTTCATCGTATCCTATGTTGTTCTTCTCTTTTCGTTGAGTATATTGAGGGTTTACACGAGCTAACCCAAATATCATCGACTTCGTGCCACTTTTGACTCTAAAGATTGAATCTTTCATGTACTCATATATTATTGTTAATATGGTTATGTATATAATCACCGCACAATTAATCTACCATAGTTTTTATTGCTAGGTTGTATGTTGAATGATCGAATGATATTAGGTTGTTGTTAAAATAGTGTATATGTGCATTTTTAATTGTATTTATCATGCTATTACACCCTTCATGCTGATTACATTATTGATTAACTATAGGATTGATACCCATCATGTCAAATCACTTTATTTCAAGAAAAATATCGAAAAATCTGTATGTTGCTTGCTATCTGGAATTTGCATGACGTTTTCGACCCAGTATTTGATCTCAAAATAAATAACTTTCTGAATAAGATCTGTAGCCCTATGTATCTAGTTTCCAGAACATCTAAGATCTTTAAATTTCAAGTTGTATAGTATAAGTTATGATGATTTTACTATTGCTGTGTTTTATTTCCAGATTTTAGATTTCATGTATATTTACATGTTCAATCTATTAAAAGGCGGATTTATTATTAAAATAATGCTCTGATAATTTTCAGAATGTTAGTTAACATGTTTAGAAGTCTAAAGAATATTTTTGATGATTTTATAATTGAGTTTTCGCTGATCCTAAAGATATAACAATTTGATATCAATTTTCTGCCTGAACATGTAACCTGTAAAGAAAGTTGTATTTGACCTAGCTACTATTATCGGATTTTTTATCTTAAATATGCGTTGGAATCTTTGGGATGTCTAGTTTCTAGAATTTCTAATGGATTCAGTTTTTGATTTCTGTAGCAGCGGAAAAACTGATTTTTTGTACAGTGACCTCTTGCTGTCCAGAAATTCATTTTTCAGATTTTCTCAATATAAGTATATATATATATATATATATATATATATATATATATATATATATCATTGTATTGCATGAATTGAAGTGTATATGTTGCATTGCATGATCTTAGCATTTTATTGTCATCATTCTAGTGTTCCTTATTGATCGCCTTATCATTTCGCCATTGATATTAGTGTCCCTATTGTTTCCCTATTAGTATCGGATATTGCCAACCGTAATTGCATATTGATTGAATAAAGAATTGTTAACAAGACGGGATTTAAGGGTTGACTTTAGTAGTGGAAAATATAGAGACTGTACTCGGAAGGGAGCTCGTGGTTTCCCTACAATTACTGAATGACTGAATGACTGAATAACTGGATAACTGCATATTATTCCATGGACATTGATACTGAATAATTGAATCACTGAATAACTGAATAACTGAATAACTGAATAACTGAATACTGAAGAGAATCATTTATATGATTTCCCGAGTACATGAACTATAGAGTCTACCACTAGAGTCTAAACGAAAGTTTTTGTATGCACCGAACCTGTGGAATGGAACGCAATAGTACGTGTATTAGATAAGTTAATAAAATGATTAATAAACTTAAGATTGTCATCGCATCATCATTGCATATTGTACATCATTGTTTCTATTGATATCAAATATTATCTAAGTGTTATTGACATCGACTATTGAACATTATTATCGAATATTGAATCATTGTTTATACAAGTTACATTGACTATCATTGATATTGATTATTGCTATCATCCCATGTTTTTTATTCCTATTGATCTATTGAATTCATTGTTATATCGTTATTCCATTATTTCTTTGTTTTCTCTACTTGCTTTTCATGGCTTGCTCTAAGGACAAGTTTTCTCCTCTTTTTAGATGAAGTGTTCACAGGTATTGAAGGAAAATTACCTACAGGAATTGGAGAACAAGTTTTCTAAAGATTTATGCTACCTAGTTGATTATTATTGCATTAGACTTATTGTATTGAGACTTATTATTATTGTACTGGGCTTATGACCCGGATATTATTATTTGTTTCTAGATGTTGAATTATCATATTTGGTTATTTCATAGTCTTTATTCCAAGTATTATTGTTCATATGGTTGATATTGTTGCCTGCACAATTATTTTGTATTGTTATTATTATTGAGTTGAATGGGTAAACAGCTTAAGGATGATATTAGTCATTCGCTAGGCCAACGTCACGTACTCGTATTCGGTATTTTGGGAAGCTGGGCTTGACAAGCAGCTTTTTCCTTCTGCTTTAAGAAATCTCAGCAATTGGGCCTAGAGTTAGCTCGTCTGAAGAAGGCAATGGTCGATCGAGATTTAGGGTGTGCTGAGATTCGTCTATCGGCCTTAGGTGATCCTTCTGGATAGCCGACCCCATTTGGACTGCCTTGCTCAGCTGATTCTTTCCTACGTGCGATGTTGGTGGAGAAGACAGATTAAAAGTCGCATTTGGGGTAGCGAGATCTCAGATTGCCTCTCTAGGAAGCGACTGACCTTTTGTCTGCGGCCCTTCTCTGACCTTAGACTTGAACTGCTGAACTCTGCTGATGCTCAGAGCTCAGTGGTCGGGGCATCCACCTTGGCCACTCCTAGAGGGGAAGCCGATAGGCTTACAGACAAGCAGACACGATTGGCGGGACTCAACCTGGTCGGCCTTAGCCTAAGCCCCCCCATTCATAAGAGCAGGTCGCTCGGTTGACTCTCATGCTTTGCTGTATTGTGGTTGTACATTGTTGTATCGTTTTGTAATCTTTATGCCCCGCCAGTTGCGTAATAACTTGGTCAATAGGTGGGGCTCGACTCCAAGCTACCTTGTGTAAACGCGTCGCCTTGGAATTCGAAATATTAACCTTGGAAATTATGGTATCCATTTAATGGCTTTTTCTTGGGATCTGAAGCATTAGTCTTGGAAATTGTAGCGTCAGTTTAATTGCATGATGTTGTAATCCGAAACTCTGGCCTAGGGATGTGTGGTGGCGACTCCTTCACAACCGTTGGATGAGAGTGTGTGACCTAGATCTGTCCACATCATCATTGTGGTTTCCGAGGGTTCCTTTCTCCTGTGGTCTATATATAAGTCTCCTTTGTTTCTCAGGCTTTTGTAAGCTACCCAAGCTTAAGTGGTTCTCCTGCTACCCGCTGACAGTTAGGGGTAAATCGACGAGTATGGCTGCTTTCTCCCTAGTTGCCAACGAGTGATAGGATGATCGCTTCAACCAGTTTCGTGCTAAGTCTCGGTGTGCGGGCTAAGTGGTAAGAACTTAGGAGAACATAGTGGTCGAAGTCCATGCCGAGTGGCGAGGAATTGGGAGATTGTAAGACATCTCCCGTTAGGGGTCTAAGTCCATGCCGAGTGGTGAGGAGGTGGGAGATTTTAAGAAATATCCCATTAGGGGTTGAGGTCCATTCTGAGCAGAGAGGACTTATGAAATTGTAGGAAATCTCCCATTAGGGTCGAGATCCATGCCAAGCGGAGAGTACTTGGGAGATTGTAGGAAATCTCTCGTTGGGGTCATAGTCCATGCCGAGTAGGGAGAACTTGGGTCTCCCATTAGGGTCGAGGTCCATGCCGAGCAGCAAAGACTTGGAAGATTGTTGGAAATCTCCCGTTGGGGTTGAGGTGCATGCCGAGCGTCGAGAACTTGGGAGATTGTAGGAAATCTCATGTCAGGGGTCAAGGTCCATGCCGAGTGGCAAGGACTTGGGAGATTGTAGGAAATATCTCTCGTACCACAATCACTTGGGTGTTTTTAGCAGAAGAGTTACCTCAGAATCAAAGTTTTATAGCATGACTGCCAGTGGCTAGCTCTTATTACAAATGTTGATACAAGTATAGGCCACTATGGTCCCTCATAGAATTTAATCAGGTATTCTGCATTCCACATCCTTTTGACAATCCTGCCCCCCTAGGTCTTCAAGTCGGTAAGTGCCTGGACGGACCACTTTGGAGACCTTGTATGGGGCCTCCCAGTTTGGTGCCAGCTTCCCTTTCTTCTGGGGCTCAGAGACGATGAGCCTTCGAAGTACTAGATCACCCTCTTTGATGTCCGTTGGCTGGACCTTCTTGTTGTAGAACCGCTCAACGCGCTGTTGATAAATATGTCGTCTGAGGGAAGACATCTCGCAGACTTCGTCGAGGAGGTCTAAGTTGGCCCTGAGGTCATTTGAGTTGGACTCCTCATTGAAGTCGACAATTCTTGTTGATGGTAATCCAACCTTCAAGGGGATAACAACTATTGTTCCATAGGTCAGGTTAAAGGGTGACTCGCCAGTCGGGATCCTTTTCGTGGTTCGGTTGGACCAAAGGACGCTGGGTAGTTCATCGCCCCATAACCCCTTAGGAGATTCATCCAATCGCTTTTTGAGACCATCGAGGATTTGATGATTTGCATTCTCAGCCTGTCCATTGGATTGGGGGTGGGAGATCAAAGAGAATCGTTGCTGGATCCCAAGGTCCTCGCAAAACTTGCGAAAGCCTTTCCCTTCGAACTAGGCTCCATTATCAATGATAAGGACATTGTAACTCCTATTTTCCGTATTTGTATTTTTATACTGTATTTTGCCCCATTGTACTCTTTTATCATTTTGAAATCCTGTATCTTGTTTCCATTCGAATAAAATCACTAATTTGTTCCGACTCAATTTTTGGTCCTCTTATCTAATTCAATTGTATGTGCTCCTTGTGTTCTTCTTCATGAAGAATGACCTGTTCTATGTTATTCATCTCTTTATTCTCCATTTTAATACATTTTGACCAATTCTCCAGTTAGATCCCTCTCAAAACGGATACCCTAATACCCAAAAACCCGGAACCCTCACTATATAAACCTTAACATCCTAACCCCCAACCCTAATCTACTGTGTAAACCTAAAAACCCCGCCGCTACCCATCTCCTTCTCCGCTTCCGTCTCCTTCTCCTTCGCTTCTTCGTTCAGAACCCACTCCACTGTTCCCCGCTCGCCTCATCCACCCATCCACCGTCTTCTTCGTCACCCCCACAACCACCACCCCTCGTCCCCAACACCACCGAACCCAACTCCGAAAACCCATCTTCTTCAACCTCGCACCTCGACGCCATTACCCATCGCCATTACCACCTCCGAACCTGCCGTCTTCGTCGACCTCACACCCCATCCTCACCATCCTCCACTGCTCCGTCCACCGCTCACCCAAGCCAGCATCACCGTGAAACCTATCGTCCCCAAAACTCCTCCCCTGTTTAGAACCCACGAACAGAGCATTGTCGCTTCTCGACGTCGCGCCGCCAATTCCGCAACAAGTCGCCGCCGCAACCTCCTTTCGTCGGTCGCCGCAGACGTGCCGTCGTCGTGCCATCCTGCATCGTCGCTCTCTCTCCCTCGCTCCTTGTCGTTCAAGAAGGAAGAAGACGAACAACCATTGGTTCGTTTGGCTGTTTTGTGTTCACCCGTAGCGGATCCCACTTCCGCTGTCCCCTGTTCGGCCAGATCCAATGCGGGATTGCAATCTGATTGGCTGGATTCTGTGTTCACTGTTCCCTGTTCTGGGCTGATCCGGTGTGGAGATTTTCCTGCTTACTGTTGATCTTTTGCACGTGCTTCGCACGTGCTTTTGGGAGATTGTGCCCGGGGTTTTTCAACCCTATTTTCTTCAACAATCGGACCTAATCGTCGTTAATCAAGGCAAGTATTCATCTTGTATATATTTTTGTTCTAGTACAAGCATTCATTTAAAATACTACAAATAGTTAGAAATTGTGACTCCTCCTTGACTGTCGTTGTTGATCAATATTAATCCTCATCAAATTCATAATCTTAAGAGTCACAATAATTTCATTGTATTACACTACAACTACTTGGACTCATTTTATTCCCTGAACACATGAACACAAGAAATTAAGGAACCCTAGATTTGTAGACAAATAATATATCTTGTATGTGATGAACTTGCACCCACTAGAGTCGAGAAATAAATATTTCTTACTATTTTGATAACCATTACACTGTATTTGTATCACATATTAACCTAGACGCCTAATAACCAATTTTCTTGCAACCTATACACGTAAGACATTCCCACATGTTGCTGTCCTGAATCTTACTATGCTGTTTTTACCCCCTTAACATCAGAATCTGAACCCGATCCCTGAATAGAAATTGTAGCTCTAGATGTCTAGATGTCGATAGACTCCGGAAGTTTCGAATTCGGAGTTACGCTCTATGAGTTATTGCAGTTTTACTGCAGCTGTGTCGGTAGATGCAGATTCGCAAAACTGCTGCACACCCTTACTTTGCGAATTAATTTAACTATGTTAACAGCAAGCGTTTGACTCGAAATTTTATATGCTGTTGCTGGAAACCCTATAGGACATCCCCAATTTTTCTTAGAATTAATCAATAACATTTCGACACTGTTTCGTATGTATGAACTCAAATACACAAATTCTGCCTGAACACATTAGCTGTGTAGTTGCTATTTTGACACCATTACCCTAAACTTGTTCCATGTCCATGACCATGCTTTCTTGACTTGTTTCGCACACATGTATGCTTGCTTGATAAAATAATAAAAAGTAATAAGCCGGGGTTAAGAGAAAGACCATAGTAGTGCACAATATAGGTAAGTGTACTCGGAAGGGGGCCCGTGTTTCCCAACTTGATACATGTCTCATGAACTAGTATATTATAAATCGATTCATGGACTAGTATATTATTGATCCATGAACTGGTATATATATATGTGATTCATGACTTGTCTTGCTATGACTCGACACATGAACTAGTTATATGATTACCTGATTCATGAGCATGACTTGCTTGATACTTGATACTTGATACCTGAGTACACCGTCCTATAGACTCCATTACTAGGCCTAAACAAAATTGTGTTGACTGTAGCAACCATGTAGTAAAAGAATGGATGCATGAAGTGCTACCTAGATAGTAATAACTACAAGACTTGATACATGAAACTTGAACTTGATACATGCTTACACGATACTCGACTACATGATACATGAGACTTGATACTTGAATTTAATACTTGATACTTGCAACTCGATGCTTGCTCACTTGATACTTATATTTGACAACTTGACACTAGACTTAAGACTTGATATCAGACACTTGTATTAGATGCCTGTCACTTGAGGTTCGATACCCCTACATGTTCACTTGTCACTTGCTTCACCATTAGTGTTTGTTTACCCACCCTGGTCTCTTAAGTTGTCCATCCTGCTAGTTAGTTCTTGAATCTCCATTACTTGTTGTAACCCTATTTCATTCTTGATTCTAATTTTTGGTTCTACATTACTTGTACTCGTTTTTACTATTTGTGGTCCTAACTTGCACTAAGAGCATTTTCTCTTGTTTTCTCTTTGGTTCCCCTTTTTATATTTATTAAACAGACTTTGGAGATGTGCTATCTGCTGGAATCGGTGAGCAGACATTCTAGGCCTTGCTTGGGAAAAGCATTCTTTAATCATTTCATTTTGTAATTGAGTTATTTCATTTGTTGTTGCTTAAGACTTGTAATGGGCCTATGTTCCCGAGCTTTACTTTTGATCCAGACTTGAAAACTATTGGATATTATTATTTGTTTTCAATTATTTTCTGTTGTTCCCGAGCTTTACTTTTGATCCAGACTTGATACAGCTTATGGATGATGTTAAAATCATTCGCTGGGCTTCGTCACGCGCTCGTATTCCATGTTTTTGGGAAGCGGTGCATGACAAACATGCAGTATCCCGAACCGGCAGATAATATATTTCCAAAAGAATTGTTAAGTCTGATGCTCGATAATGGTGGCCAAGGGTTCCACTTCAGTCCACTTGGTAAAATAATCGATGGTTACAATGAGGAATCTTCTCTGATCGGTCACCTTAGGAAAGGGACCAACGAGGTCCATTCCCCACATGCCGAATGGCGCGGGGCTGGTGAGTGATTTGAGCAGAGCTTGGGGGGCATGTTTGACAGAGGAAAAATCTTTAGCACGGTCCGCAGGCTACCCATATGGCAACTGCTGATCCCTTCGTGCATCTCTCTCAAAGCGTATTTTGCTTCTTCCGAGCTCAAACATCGCAGATAGGACATCCCATCGACCTTGGTATATGAGCATTTGTAGAGCACACCATCCACGAGCATGAACCTCTCAGCTTTGACTGGGACTTTCCTAGACAAAGATGGTTCTTGTGGTAGTACATTGTCCCTCAGAAAATCCAAGATCGGGTCCATCCACCTTGGTCCCGGCATGGGTGGATCGAGGCAGAGGACATCAGCGTTCTCTATACTTGGCCACTGGACGACCTCCACCAAGACTGTGTGATCGAGACCATCGAAGGAAGAGGAGGCTAACTTGGACAGGGTGTATGCCTGAACATTCTGTTTGCGAGGGATTCTTGTGACCGAGGTGTCCTCGAAATCTGCAAGGAGGAGTTTGAAGCATGCCAAATATTGCACGATTTGAGCGTCGTGGGCTTCATAATCCCCACAAACTTGGTTGACGACGAGCTTGGAGTCACTGAATGCTCTAACTCATTTGGCCCCTGCCTTCCGGGCCAATGGGAGCCCAACAATCAAGGCCTCGTACTCTGCTTTGTTGTTCGACACTTTGAAACCAATGCACTAGGAGTATTGAAGGACAAAGCTATCAGGGACTATTAGTATGACCCCGGCTCCACCCCTTCTTCGCTAGAAGAACCGTCTATGTAGAGCTCCCACATAAGCTCATTTTGCCATTCCTCGAGAGTCTTTGGGATTGTGCATTCTATGATGAATTTGGCCAGCACCTTCCCCTTAATGGCGGTCCTTGGCTTGTAAATAATATCGTGTTGACTTAGCTCGATCGATCACTTAAGAAGCCAATTGGAATTCTCCGGTTTGTTGAGAACTTGTTTGAGCGGTTGGTCGGTGAGCACTTGAATGGAGTGGGCCTGAAAATAGGGGTAGAGTTTTTGTGCAGCCATGACTAGGGCATACACGATCTTTTTCATTTTGGCATAGTAGAGCTCGACATCATGCAGGACTTTGCTGACGTAGTATATATGTCTTTTGACCCCATCGTCCTCCCTGACTAGAATAGTGCTGAGTGCCTATTCCAATGTGGCCAGATAAAGACAAAGGAGCATGCTCAGCTCAGGTTTGCTGAGAAGTGGGGGGCTGGAGAGATAGCACTTGAGCTGGTTGAAGGCTTGATGTTGGGGGTTCCCCCCACTCAAAGCTCTTCATCCCCCTGAGGGCCTTGACCCGGTTGACGAGCCTCTGGTATGTTGCGCCACCATTTTTGAGCCCGAAGGGCATGACTCTGTAACAAGTAGAGTCCCAGGTCGATTACGAAGGGTGTCTTCGGAATGTCACGGGAAAACATCCGAATATGGTTATAGCCTGAGAAGGCATCCGTAAAACTCAACAGCTCGTGGCCAGAGGTTGCCTCGATCAGAGCATCGATGCTCGGCAGAGGAAAGTGGTCGTTTTGATAGGCTTTGTTGAGGTCAGCAACATCGCTGCATATTCTCCACTTGGACTTTTTAACCATGATGACGTTGGTCAGCTACTCTGGATAGCTGACCTCCTATATGAAGCAAGTGGAGATGAGCTTCTCCACCTCTTCTTTCATTGCATGTTGCCTTTCCGGGGCGAACTTCCTTTGCTTTTACTATATAAGCTTAGAGTCTGGCAGGACACTCAGTCAGTTAATTATAAGATCCTCAAAAATGCCAGGCATGTCCGAGGGGGTCCAAGCAAACAAGCTCTGATTCTGCCGTATGCAATCAATGAGGTTATTCCTGAGGTCGGGATTGAGCGACCTGCTCACTCGGAATCATTTGGAGGGGTCTGCCTCAGTAAAGGGGACCTCCTCCAACTCGTCCACGAGATCAGAGCCGGTAGGACTTCGTTCGGAGGGCAACTCGACCACATTGAGGGGGAGAACAGTGCCCCCACTGAAGCCATGTAGCAAGCCCAAGCAGCTTCTTGGTTTCCTACGATAACCCCGACCCCAGACTCGGTTGGAAACTTCATCCTCATATGATAGACAGAGGGCGCTGCCTGGAGGGAAGCGAGCCCGGGATGACTGAGGATGGCATTGTACGCTACCTTCACGTTCACCACCATGAAGTCCATCGCCTTGGTTCAGGAGGTCGAGGACTTCTTGGATGTGATGTCTAGGGTGATGATTCCCTCTATTTGGATCGGGACATCCAAAAATCCATGAAGGGTATAGCCTGTCAGCTTTAGCCTATCCTGAGAGAGCTTCAGGGTCTCGAAGGCAGCAAGGAATTGAATATTGATCGAGGCCCCGTTGTCAACGAGGATTTGGCGGACCTCATGATTGGCGAGGGTGAGGTTGATGACTAGGGCATCGCAATGAGGGAACCTGATGCCCTCGAGGCCTTTGTCTAAGAATGAGACCAATAGCCCGAGATATCGAGGAGGAGGACAATTATGGATGGATTTGACCTCACGGATAAAAGCTCGATGGGAAGAATTGAAGTCTCCGCCCATAGGCACTCCATGGACACAGTGGAGTAATGCCAGCCCTTCAGAGCCCTGAGGCTCGGCTTCAGCTTCTGGTCGCCAGTTAGCACCCTGGGGAGGAGGAGAGGCTCTCTGCTCATCCTTAGCGAAGTTATTCAGTACCCTATTTGGATGAGCACCTTAATCTCATCCTTAAGTGCCCGATAGTTGTCGGTCTCGTGACCTTGGTCCTTGTGGAAGCGGCAGTAGAACCTATGGTCCCTTTTCTTATTGCCATTGTTGGTTCGAGGAGGATGTCGAAGGATGCCATCGCCTTCTATCTCCATCAAGATGGCTGATACACTCGCATTAAGCGGAGTGAATTTTTCTAACCATGGGACACCATCCGCCTTCCTCTTCCCTCTTGCGGGGGAATCCCTTCAGCTAGCTAGATGCAATGCCTCTTCGGCTCGGATGTACTTCTCGCTCATGAGAAGAAGGTTAGGGAAGTCTACTGGAGGCTTCTTGGCGAGGGACGCCTTTAATGAATCATGTATAATATTGTGCTGGAAAGCCGCAGCTGCGACCCCAGCGTCGAGGGAGGAGATTGACCGGGCTTCAATGGTGAACCTCCGAACGAAGTCCCGGAGGGACTCCCTGTCATTCTACTTCAGATCTAGTAGGGAGGCACTGATCTTCTCGACCGTACGGATGGTGAAGAAATGGGCGAGGAAATTCTCCTCGAGCTGGTGGAAGGAGGAAATGGAGTTGGGAGCGAGCCGAGAAAACCATTTCTAAGATGTACTGCACAGTGTGGTCAGGAATGCACGACAGAGTTGTGCATTAGATATGCTGTGAATCATCATGAGGGTTTTGAAACCCTATATGTGATCAGCCGAATCGACTCCCCTTTATAAGTTTTGAAGACGGGCATCTTAAAGTTCCTCGGGAACTGGGCCTCCAGGACATGAGAAACGAAAGGGGGTTGAATGGGTCAGTACCCCTGGTTCGGCTGCTTATCGCCTTCACTGATATGAGCCAGTCAGTCTTCCATCTCTTGTAGCTGCTTAAGGACGACGTCCTCCCGTCCCTCAGATCGGGTTGACCCGTGGGACTCCTTATTCTCGTCCCGTCTGGTTCGTGATTGCCTTCACCATTACGGTGTTAGGTGTGCTCGCTCCTAGCTCCACCTCGGAGTGCTTGGAGGATCTCGTCTCTGAAGTCCTGGAACTCGACCCTGGTAGCGTGGCCTCCTTATGCTCAGCCATTCGGAGGTCAGTGACCAATTGGAGACCGACTACGTTCCCTATTGGTGTGATGGGAGGAATGTCGACTTCGACTCAGGCCATGGTCGGAGGGTGCCTCGTTCCTGGAACAACTGAGGCGGTTATAGAGGCCGTCCTTGTGCAGTTGGTTATTTATGACGTGTCAAAGGTCGGGGCCTTCTGAGGGCTCAGGATTCCGAGCCATTGAGCTAGAAGCACTCAGGGCAGGAGTGCGTGGGCGCTCGGTGAGCCACTTCTGCGATCCCTGAGTGATTGCTCCACTGCACGACAAACGGGGCGAGGGAAAAGGTTCGGCGTGACGACTAGCAGTGGTGGTTTTTTTAGCTTTGGGGGCCATTGGAGAAAAGGTTAATAAAGACGGGGTTTCGAGAAGATGCTGGATCTGTTTGTTCCCACAGACGATGCCAATCTAGTGCTGCTATTTTTAGGGTGTGGGAGCAATAGATGATAAGTTTAATTTTGGAGGGGGAAGGACATATCTCAACTGTAGATCTAGATCTGGAGAGAGGTATAGGAAGAGTTGATCTTCTGGTGGTTACTCTCGACTGTGGGTCGTCGGACACCTGCACAAAATCTAGAAACATCGGGAGTTTTCCCAGTGGCGGAACCTTCGACGGTTAAGTCAGTGCCTGGAAGAGAGAGAGAAAAAGGAATCTAGGGTTTTGGAGGCAAATCTTCATTACATTGGCACAGTGGAGAGAGTCTACTATTTATAGAAAGAGAGATGGTATCCTAATGGGCAGGGTTGACCCTTCTCTGTGGGCCAGATGGGCTGGTTAACGGCCCATGGAGCATGCATACCTATTCTGATGGGTTTCAGGATCTTGAAGGGATCAGACAGTTCATATGAGGCCGGGTTTTAACTCACATGCATGTCGACAACACCCTTAGTCGGTAAATACTTTCCTCTAAATGTCACCATCCATGCTTTTAAGCATAGTAAAAAAGTTCACGAATAATTCACAAATTTGGTGAATTATTCTCAAAGAATTCATTTGCCGAATCAATTCACGATTTAATCATCAATTTCCATTTAAATCATGCACTTCACGAATTATTCTCGAAAGTGTAAATTATTCGCAAATAATTTGCGAATTAAACGGATTGATCGCTAAGTTTGTTGCTATTTTTCATATTTATGAATTTAAATATATATTTACTCAGGCGATGGGTACTGAGATGCATTAAATTTTCTATTTCTTTCTTCCCGAATTTTTACTATGTTTTCCCGAATTTTACCTCTGATTTTTGCCGAATTCCAAATATTAAATCTTGATGAATTATCCCGGAACCCCAAATTTATGACTATGCTTTATGTTATCTCAAGATTAGGCTTTACCTTTTACAATCAAAATTTCCTTTGAGACCTGTTATTGTTACAACTAATTGAATTCTCGCTAATATGGGCCTATGAATTGTATCAGTTTTAATTGGTCCCATCATGCAAGCACTTTTGCATGCATCGAATGTCGATTTTATCAGTCCAACTACAATTGCTGATTCATCAGCTCAGTTGCCCCATGCAGCCCATCCTTTTTGGCTTCCATGTGAGTACTCCACGCAACCATGTGCTGATTTACCTGTCATGCATGGTGAACCATTAGTGGAAGCGCCATTATTTTCGGGCGGTACAGTTCTTCGGAATTTGGACTACAGAAATTTCCAGTTTGTTCCGCGCGGAGAGCCAACATATGTGAGAATCACACTCCAATAATTTCTCTCTATATATAATTTCTCTCTTTCTCTCTCTCTACACACACACACACATACATATTAATCTGTCTATTGACAGGAGGAGTTGTACCGGACATGTCAACAACTAACTAACCCAGAAGCCCAATTGTGGCGATTTACACAATCAGAATTGGTTTTGAGAAACACTATTCCCAATGATGCAGTTGCTAGTACGAGATTTATGTCAATTAGCTGAGAGTCTACTTCAAGACATTAGGAAGTGTGACAACCTGTAGACGACACGGGAGCCTTGACACTGACTACATCCTTTGTCCTGTGTACACAGTATGCGGATGAAGGGTAGTCGACAAATTTGAAGATCTGATATGTAGATGTGCATGTATGAAAATCACATTTACAATTTCATTTGGTGCATGTATGAAAAGGGTGTTCCTGTAATTGTCACATCTACCATGTCTTTATTCCCAACATGAGAAGTGCTGAAAATAAATAAAACAAAAATTGTCACATCAACCATGTCTTTATTCCCAACATGAGAAATGCTTTATCCATGTGAGTGTTAATGTGTAGCTTTATTTGAATTTAGTCATACTATGCTTTATTCACTGGATACAATTCTTGATGTCTGCTCCTTTAAATAATTATCTTTTGACAATATAAAGGACGCTCCCCACAAATACTATTTAAGCACTCCTTCAGCATCATATCTGAATCAACTATAGTTTTACTCCATCATCACATATTCTCCTAAATATAAGTCTCTTCTGTCAGCGCAATTCTTACAACGATGGATCATTTAAATTCATCTTCTTCTTCAACTTCATTAGATGAATCAGCAGAGCATGAACATGTAGTAGCCAGAAATGTCAACAATCGTATGAAACGATACGACGTGTTTTTGCAACACATCGAAGAAATGTCTCGCCGCCGATACATTCGTTAGGAAAGAAAAGAAGGTAATATTAGGTTATGGAGGCATTATTTTTCTGAAAATCCAATATACAATGATATCATTTTCCGTCGACGTTTTTGTATGCGGCGAGACCTTTTCAGTCGTATACTCGATACTATTATGGGATACGATCAGTACTTTATTCAACAACAAGATGCGTGTAAAAATCTTGGATTTACGCCACATCAGAAAATAACAGCTGCGCTACGATGTTTAGCATATGGAGGTGCAGTGGATGCTGTCGACGAATATTTACGAATTGGCGTAACTACTGTGTTGAAGACTTTTTGTCGATTTTGTTCTACAATTGTAAAGCTATTTAGGAACCAGTACATGCGGAAACCTACTCCCACGGATATAGCACGAATCCTCGGGTTTTTCCGGCATGTTGGGTAGTGTAGACTGTATGCATTGGAAGTGGAAGAATTGTCCAGCTACGTGGCACGGGCAGTATACAAGACGTGTAAGGGAACCAACAATTATTAATTGAAGTTGTCGCGTCATATGACCTTTGGTTTTGATATTCTTTCTTCAGAATGCCACGTTGCAATAATGATCTGAATGTGCTCAACCATTCTACTCTATTTGATGAAATTCTTGATGGGTGTGCACCACCTGCAAATTTTGTAATCAACAACCATGTATACAACATGAGATACTATTTGGCAGATGGTATATACCCCCCCTTGGCGAATATAGTGAAAACTTACTTTACCCCGGATACTCAAAAGAAGAAGAAATTTGCAGAAATGTAGGAAGGTGTCCGCAAAGATGTAGAACGCGCTTTCGAAGTTTTACAAGCACGCTTTGCAATTGAGAAGGGCCCAACGCGTATATAGGATGCAGATACTCTTTCATATATCATGAAAACGTGTATAATTACACAATATGATTGTTAAGGACGAATGTGAAGATGACAAAGGTGATTACGATTATGATAAAATACAGGACGCGATAGTGATTGTACCTAACAGAGGTGCACATGTTGATCAGGGAGCCCGAATGGTTCACAATGTGATATTACACGATAGAAAAAAACATCATGCACTATGTCAAGATCTGGTGGAGCATATTTGGTCCCAATATGGAGATGTGGAATAGGCAAAATGTAAATGTTTCAGAGTTAAATTGTTGTAGCGCCCCGAATTTTCAATAAATAACTTAGAGATACGAGATAAAAATTTCCCAGCATCTACCTCAATTGTGATTATAAACATAGTACAAACACAGTAAATTTAAAACTTTTATTACATCATTTCTTTTACATTGCACAGCGGAAATCAAACACCTCGAATTACAATTCATCTTACAACACAGTTTCATATTTACACATTTACTTCAAATAAAACATTCTACCACATTCTCCCAACTCGAAGCTAATAGTACCTACCTGTGAAACATGAGGCTAGGGATAACTCTAACCCCCAAAACTACAGTGACAGCTGTACAGTTTGAGTGATATTCAAAAGAAACATAACTTAAATGAAACACAAAGAATAAATTCATAAGTCAACATATTAACATGGTAAAAACAATAAAATTTGAATGACAATAAAAGAAACATAAATCATCCAGTGAACTAGGCTAAGTGTCAAGTGTAGAAAACCAAAAAATAGCATGCATAAACACAAGTCAAGAAAACACGAATGCACCTGATGATTACTAATGCATACTTGTCGGATTCTATGCATTCCATAGTACATAGGTCCGGTACAAGCCCTTATCGTTCTCCACTTTATAGGGTTTAATCCCTCGTTATGCAACTAATCCTACAACAATGAGAGGAAACAAGATTCAGAATACTCTGCGAATAGTCCTACGTCCCGGTATCTATCCGCCAGACTAGCACCCTCAAGGCGCAAGCATCATGTAAGCGTCGCCCTGAGCATTCCATGCCAAAATTCCACGAATAGGTCCCAACCTCCGGAATAAAACTGCCCAACTGTAAAAAGACCCTGAACGTGTGAATTCGGGGATGGCAATGATAATCGTAGCATTCGGAATCAAACCGCCCAACCACAACTATAGTCCTGAATCTCATCCGTCCACTATACAGGGCCCCCCTACTCACGTTTCCTAAGATCTATCACATCTCCACTAGTGCCCGACCTTACGTTGGTTATTATTAATTAAAATCACAATCCCTCATAGAGTTGGTGTACCCTGCCGAACTTAATTCAATTAATTCAAAAACAAGGCCTCACTGGCCAAATATCCACAAAATCTTAACCATCTGCATGTTAGGGTCCCACTCAACCTCTAGGGTCTCAAAAACTCATACATCAAATCAACATTTCTAGAAAAACCAAAATCTGTATAATTCATTTCAAGAATTTCCTTCAAATCCAATAATCAAAGTTTAATACTTTCTAAGTGCAGCCAAATCTGCATAATTTCTCAATAAAACTAAACTAACTCTATCAAAAACTGAACAAATAGTGGAAGATAACTCATAGTAGAATACTTTTCAAATTTGAAAACATATACCCTTGTAAAGCTTCCAAAGTAGAATTTAATACTTAATGAAATTTGGAACACATATCCCATGGATTTTAACAAATAATCTAAATCTAAACATTCTGGAAAATAGAGATTGAACGTTTACAAAAGTTGAATAAATAATCGAAAACTACAGCACACAATGATGTGGAAAATTAAATCATGTCGGTCGACCAGCAGCCATAGTCCAAAGTTACTGCGGTCGACTGACATCGCTCGAAAGAAAATTAACCCAAGGAAAAGTGACAGTCGACCGACAGTCACAATAGGAAATGTGAAAGTCGACCACCTATGGAGAAATGGCATCAGCCAGCATGACAGTCGACCGCAACTGCACGTTCAAATGTGCTACGGTCGACCAACATGCGGTCTGCAATCAGCCAATTTCACAATTCTTTCAAAATTGATATGTATATATACATGAATAATTACTTGGTTTCTCATGATATAATCTACAATATAATAGGCACAATCTTGGCCAAAACTATCTCAGTTTCTATTTGATCAAATCCCTTCAAAATTTCACAAAATCTCACTTTCGGAAATCACAATATTGATTAAAAGACTTTAAAGAACACTTTTTCATGAAGTCTCTTGAACATCAGTAAACACAATCAAGATTCATTCTTTTACCAAAACATGAACACAAATACATATCAAAACTGAGATCTATCCATGAATATTTATTTGTCAATCAAATATTCCAATCCCAACTCAAGCAAAATTCAAGTTCTTCTATTTCCTCGTTAGATCCAACTCAAAAAAAAATCCATCTCCTCATCCCAAATCAAACAGTGAATAAAGAGGGAAAACAACAACTAATAGTTCATCATTCATCCATATGCATATAAGGGATTATCATGGTATTGCATATTAGTCACACATGAAATGATTTGATAATTAGGGCAAACACTTTCATACGAATAGAAATTTGCTCTTTATAAACTAGATGCCAAATCTACAAGTCTCATACACATTCCTCAACAATTCGTACATGATCAAACAAGCATGGTATGTATAAAAATCGGATCTGTGCAGAAAAGTGAACTTTCGGCCAACTATGCATCCAAGGTCATACATTGATTCTAATTCATTCATGACAATGTTATTTTGATTATCCATTCACTTAAATTCATCAATTTGTAATCTAGTAAGAACTCAACATGCCATCTATTCAATTGATTATCTTATTTCACAACATATGGTCAATTCATCATGCAGGTAATTAACATTCAAAAGAACCATCATACACACATCAAATTTATTCACTATATTAAACATAAAATCTTCTAGTATGCACCCTACTAGACAGACCTTTGAATTCAACAAAAAAGAGATAAAAAATATCACTCATCTCCATGAAGAATTGATGAAGACGAAGAAAATAATAACAGAAAAGCTCCTTAGCAAATAATCCAAGATCCAAGCTTCGAAATTCCGAGAAATCAATAATAAAGATACTCTTGTTTTGTACAGAAAGAGAGCGGCTGTAGCAGCCTCTAAATAGGCCAGGGCTGCACTATTAGGGTTTTTTTTTTAGAGATTTTATAAAATTTTCCATTACGAAAAATATCTTTACATATATAGATCCATTATATTAGGTAATTAAATTAACCAATTTAATTGAGATTAAATATATTAAATCATCCCCAGATCTGGCCGGTATCAAATGCAATCCCAGAGAATACCGACTTTCAAATTTTGCCTCCAAGTGGCACTTTTGCAAAAAAAACCCTTCCTTTAGCAATATTTGCAAAAATACAATTTGTGGCTTATAAAAATCTAGAAAATTAGCAATTATTATTCACTAATAAATATTAGTTCCTCTAATCAAAGTTCTTGACTTTGTGTTTCCCAAAAAAAATATTTGCACGTGTTTTGTACGTGCAAACAATAAAATTCAGAAAAATATTTATTAAACCACCAAAATTTACTTTAATTCATTTATAAATTCCAAAAACATTATTTAAAATTCTAGGATGTTACAAATTGTAGTATTTTGTTATCTGCATATTTATTTGAATTTACTGTATTTCAAATCGGGAATAATATATGAATGTAATACATTGCTAAATCTATTTATGTTATGTAATATATGAATCGAACACATTAACAGTTAAAGCAGGAAACAAAACATTCATTGTGAAGGAATGTACAAATATCCTGACTCGGGCACGATTAAGGAAATGTGCTTTATGACTTTTGTTGGGTAGCACCTTTCGTGAAATGAAATGTAATCATCGTTCTTAGCTTTCATGACAATTGCAGCTATATGAGAGAGAAGTGTTCCGATTTCTATTAGGAAAAAGGTAGTCTAATCTAGTTAGTAGCCCATCCTCCACCATGAGTTTAGAGTCGATAGGAGCGGACAGATAAGAGCTCATCATTTTGATCTCTGTTCTCGCTATTGATCATGTAATGCTACTCTTCGAACGTAACACATTACAAATAAAGAAGGAGACAGAAAAAGCCCAATTTAAAATTTCATATTACATTGAATAAAGCGTCTAATTTATAAGCTTCGAATACAAGTTGTTTACCCCCTATTATAACCACGTTTTTGCAATATTTCATTTTGTCTGCACATGAAATAATAACGTTGACTATCTAGTAAATTGCTATGGTCAAGACTCATAATGCGATCTTTCTGCATTCGTTCTTTCAGTTCATGGTCTTTCTGCTTAATGACAATCTTCATTTCGGTGGCCAAATTCCTCCTATCTTGCCTTTCTCTATACATAGCGTTGAAACTTTTGGTTTCTTCTACCATTTGAGAATATTCAGATGATTCAGCCAGACTTTTTCCTTTTCTCTTTTGTGCTTTTCTAGCGGGTGGTCGGATCAGAGGGATAGGCGATTCCATGTCAACTGACATGTCTTACTCTGAGTTGTTTATTGAGGGCAAATTTTGGCTACTGCCACCTTTCCTAGATTGGGAACCCATGACTCGATCAAAGACTTGTGTAGTATGCAATAAAAATTTAGGTTGATCCTTTAGTATATCATAACATTCTTCAAACTTGAAAGCTTCTTCGGTTTCTTGCAAATATTTGACTCTCTCATTGTGCATCTATGAAAATATTTAATAGATCAGTACTTTATCATTAAATAAATTTAAAGATAAATTCTACTAAATATCTGATAATTTGTACTTACCTTATCGGCCTTGGTAGTTCCATTAGCCGCTCTAATTGTTACAGAACCCAACTTCACAATGAACAGGACTACTTCTTTAGAAATTAATTGGAAGCGACTTGAAACAGAGCTTACTGTTCGGTCGGTCGGAGTCCCTTATAATGCCGTGAAAGTAGACAAAACTTGCTCCCAAAACTATGCATCGAATTGATCAGTACCAACCAAGAGATCTTGTGTTATACAAATCCATGCTTGACAGAGCACAACATCTTCCTGAGTTGTGTAAGATCTCCCTCTTGCACTACGGCTTGCCATTAATCACTATCTTGCAAATTTTATAGAAGGAGACAGAGAGATGAAATTTTTCTAGATAATAGAGTTAGAGATATCTCTTTTTTTCATTGGATTTGGTTACAGGAAGGAAGCCAATATATAGGCAAAAATTTTAAAATATAGCCGTTGTATGTTCGAAAGAGCCGTTGCATCTAAACCAATCGTTGGATCAACATTTGAAGGGTTGGATTTGAAGAAGGGTAATATGGTATTTTGGCAATTTAAAAAAAAGAGAATGGGACGAAACACCCATGTGAAAATGCATTGGAATGTTTCGTCCAACCTCTAATTTTTTGTTAATTTTTTTTCTTCGGTGTTTCATCCGAGAATTAAAAAAATATTTCAATAATTCAGACAAAACATGGTGTTTCGTCATGCATAATATGCATATTGTTATATCACTTGCTATCTTTAACTTTTTACTGTAGCGAAAATGAAAAAAATAACAAAATGCCTTACGAATGCAGCCTATACAATGAAGAAATATACATAAAATGCATTTTTAGCAGGCAACTGTGGATGTGTATGGAAAATCACATCATATTGTCTCCGGTTACTTTGATCCACGTCATCTTGAAAAGCACCATAAGCACTATCTGTAGAAAGAAAGCTTTGGCTGTTGAAGCCACGCGGGAACATGTACTGATGCACGTGTACGCGGGAAAAAGCAATGATATGGTTTTAGGTAGGGGTGGTATACCGTACCGTACCGTACTATCATCGCTCTACCATCTACCGTACCGGAGTACTTGGTACACAAATTTTTCTACCATTACCGTGCCAAGATTTTGATACTACCGAGTTAGGTAATACCAAAATGTCGGTATGGTAATGATAGTACCATGGTAATACCGGACATCAATGAGGTCAAAAATTAACATTCACATAAAAGACAAATAAATGAAAAAAGAAGGTCAAATAAGCTCAACACACACACACACACACACACACACACACACATATATATATATAGAGGAGTGATCTAATGAGAAACATCTTTAAATGAGAAAATAAGAAACACTATTATAAACCATCGGATCTGACTCACCATCATGATTTCCATCGGACGGTGGATGCATACCCCCTCCTTAGCGAGGGTATTTTAGTCAATTCATAAAAAAAAAAATACACACAGCCTCCTTCTTCCTTCTCTCTCCCTGTCTCTATCATTCCCTTCTCAGATTAGTCATCGATCTCCTCTTTAATCTGCTTGGATTTTCCTTTAATTTATCCCATGTTAGCCTTAATTTATCCCAGTCTTTCCCCAAATCGGCAAATATATATAATGCATGTTTCATTTCATTAAGTTCAGTTTTTCATGTAGCTTTTCCCAACGAATACTCATTTGTCAAGTTGCTTATAATATACATTTTCAACCAGTAGATATCAACATGTTTGAAATTCTTTTCTGAGGAGGGCATGTGACATCATCTGTATTGCATCATCAACTGAAATTAGTTAGTCCTTTCATGAAGTAATTAGACACATTTGCCGGCCAATGATGCTAATTAGTATAAATAAATATTTTCTAGATCTCAAGATTTTATGTTGGTCTTCGGGATTAACAATTATTTGCCAATTTGCGAAAAGGCTGGGATAAATTAAGGCTAACATGGGATAAATTAAGTCTAAAATTAAACTAGGGAAATCCAAGCAGATTAAAGAGGAGATGATGACTAAACCTGCGAAGGGAATGATAGAGTGAGGGAGAGAGAAGGAAGAAGGAGGCTGTGTGTATTTTTTATTTATGAATTGACTAAAATACCCCCGTTCAAGAGGGGGTATGCATCCACCGTCGGATGGAAATCATGATGGTGAGTCAGATCCGATGGTTTATAATAGTGTTTCTTATTTTCTCATTTAAAGGTGTTTCTCATTGGATCACTCCTCTCTCTCTCTCTCTCTCTCTCTCTATATATATATATATATATATATATATATATATATATATATATATATATATATATATAATACACAGAGTTTATACTATCAACATAGAGAACTCATTGCTATTAGAAATTTAGTTTAGAATCACTACAAGCATATCAAAATTAGTAGACATAGAAATAATAAAAGGAGTGGGTGTTAGAAATGATATGAAATAGGGAGTTACCTGATCATCAAACCATCTACAGTTTAAGATTGACTTCATCCTTGGAATCTCTATGCTGATCACTTATGAAGCTAAGAAACAGAGGATGAACTTTTGCAGACAACCTTGTTGTTAAATCTTCTTCCCCATAACTAGTACTGGTATGCCCTTCACCAGTAGGTCTTTCACCATATCGTAGCCTCTTCAGTTCTCTATCTTCATCTATATAGAATCACTGTCTCATTACTGTTCTTTATTACATTCGCCAGTTTGTTATTTGATCTCTCCTCCCCGCTCAGTTGTGGGTCATCATAAAAGACACCTTCACTTTCCATGGAGATGACCTAAATTCCTATTCTGTTGGCACTGTCACTTCTGCTGATATCCATACCTATTAATCAAGTGAAGGAAAGGTTGAACAAAATTATATGATATGCAAGAACTTGTATGATGTTATTTAGGATTTCATGTACAGTTAGTTACATTTAATCTGATATGAAGTTAAGGATGAGACTAATGCTCGACTACATCCGAGGTGTTGATAAGTTGCAAGAAAATGAGTTGGCGGGGCAACAGACGCGACAGCATGTCTTCCTCCAGAATCATCCCCTAAATTTATCTCCATGCAAGTCAGAATACATTAGGCAACCATTTTATGCACATAAATTGGAGAAAATAACATATATTTCTACAGTTTCTATAATGTCAACAAGATAGATTCAGTTTAGAGCCTAAATACAGTTGATAGCAATTAAAAACCAATCAAGAAACATTTACAACGTTCAACATAAGGCATAAAATAAGTTATAATGAAGATTTTTACCAACTCATATGAAATTATGCTTGTGAAAAATAAATAAAACAAAGATTTACTAGATAAGTGTCTTCATTCTTCACATTTTTTGAATGCTACGTCATCTGTATTCTAAATTTCTAATACTTTTTTACTGAGAAACAAATAATTCATAGATCATACCAAAATAAAAATTAAATTGGCTTTCGCAACCTCATTTAAGATAATAAGCAACTCAAAAATTTTTAATGAGTGTATAACATGATAACAGATACATCTATTTTATAAGTTTCCTTCTCTCAGTCGTACTTGTACTCTCTCTACAAACATACATTTGAGTCTATCATATAGCTCAGAACTTTAGGGCAATGTGAACAAACCCTTCAATAGAATCAATACTCATTACCACTCCATCTCAACCCACATGGAAAATCAATTAGAAGATCTTGTACATCCTAAATTCTTAATTACTTGTGAATAATATAATTAGCAATTTACAATACCCAAGATCTCAAGAAAACTCAACAAGAACAATAAGAAAATGGATCTTATATTAATACACCAACAAAACCCTAAATATCCCTAATTCGTCGAAAAGTTTCCTCCAAAAATACAAGTGTGATTTCAAGAAATGGATCTTTACCTTCGCTAGAGCTTTAGAAGTTGGCTATCCTTTTTGAGGGCCGATGGTGCTGAAGAAGGCAGGTGGTAGCGTGGTGCGTCGGAGCGTGAACCCTAGATTCAAAGAAAAAAAAAAGGAAGAAGAACAAAAGAAGAGGTTTACCATACTATGGTGAAAATTGAAAAAAGAAGTAAGAAATAGGCATGGGACTAGGACTGGGCCTGGACCTAGGTCTAGGCTTGGGTTTTTAAATTAAATATATATTAAATATACTTGGTACGGTACGGTATACCTTGGTATCAATATTGGGTACCAATACCATACCATATAATTTCGGTATGGTACAATACCGAGATTTCGGTACGGTATTACCAAGTTTTCGGTAATATTTGGTATGGTACGGTATGGTATGGTAATATGGTATTTTTTGACACCCCAAGTTTTAGGAAAGGAAAAAAAAAGAAGCAACCGTAAGGTTTTTTTGCCTGTAATCACTAGCAAAAGTCCATTCAAGCAAATATCTATAGATCTAGCAGAATGACCAGCCTTTGCCTTTCTAAGAACATCTACATTCGTCAAAACTAAAAAATTCACGAATACATAAATAGAAATCGCTGCAGTTATGAAAAACCGAAAAATAATAAAGTTGAGAAAAAATTGAACTGACTTCATATTTCATTCAATCCAAATTTTGGAATATTTTAAAATATTTTAAATTTTATTTATTTTAATTAATTTTTAGTATTTTAAAAAAAAAGCAAAACCTTGCTACAACAACTTGTCCCATTTAATCACTAATTAGTAAATAAGTATATAACTAAACCTAATTATCTAACTAATTATCTAACTTATTTAACTAATTTCCTTGCCCAAAGAAAATCATATGAGTCAACTAATAATCCATAAAAGATCCAATGATCTCAATCAATAAACCATTGAAAATCATATACAATTCAACCCGTAGAATCCCAAAAATTTCAAAAATTTTGAAAAAAACCACTGGACAAAACATGATGTTTCGTCCGTGTGTTTTTTCTTTTTCTGTTTTAATTAGAAAAAATCGAATTTCGTCGAACAAAACATCTGATCCCAAAAAAATATTATAAAATAATTGGGACGAAACATGATGTTTCGTCCGATGCATAAAAATATTATAAAATATTTGGGACGACACATTATGTTTCGTCCGTTATATTATACATATTGCTATATAGATTCTCATATATAGCAATCTGTTGAATCGAAATTTGCATATTATGCATATTTAGCTATCAACTGCAGCAGTCTTTTTGCTCAATTATGCATAATATGCATATTTAGCTAACGACTGTGGATGAGCAGGTATATATGCATAAAATGCATAATTTACCCAAAATCACGCTGCAGTCGTTAGGAAAATATGCATATTTTGCCTTTTTTGCTACAGTAAATAGGCAAATATGCATATCGAAATAGCAATATGCATATTTAAGTGACGAAACATGAAACATCATGTTTCGTCTGTATTTTCTTAATTTTTTTAAATCATCGGACGAAACATCATGATTCGTCCCAATTATTTTATAATAATTGTTTGGGATCGGAAGTAACGTCCAACGAAATTCGATTTCTTTAATTAAAAATACTCAAAAAAAGGAAAAAAACCCACGAACGAAACATCATTTTTCGTCCCGTGTTTTTTTTTTTTCAAAATTTTGGAAAATTTTGCAATTCTATGCGTTGGATTGTATATCATTTTCAATGGTTTATTGTTGAGACCATTGGTTTATCATTAGTTGGATGTTAAGAATGCGTTCCTAAATGTTGACCTCCACGAGAGAGTTTATATGCAACAATCACCTTGTTTTTAGCAATAGGAGGAGTCTTGTATGTTCTCTTAAAAAAATCATTGTACTGGCTCAAGCAGTCTCCTTGTGCTTCGTTTAAGAAAAAGTTATTTGCTCTTTTGGGTTCTCTCATAGTATGGTTGATCTCTTTTCTTTAACCACGAAAGGAACCATTGGAATCGTGATTCTCTTAGTGTATGTGGAGGACATCATCATTACAGGTGGTGAACTTAGGGTATTGCCGCCATGAAACAATATTTATCATAGGTTTTTCAGACGAAGGATCTTGGTTATCTTCGCAATTTCTGGGGTATTGAAGTTGCTCGATCTAAGGATGATATCGTCATTTCACAGCAAAAGTATGTTATGGATATTCTTACTGAGACAGCAATGTTCGGGTGTCAACCTAGTGACACACCTACGGACCCCAATATTAAGCTATCTACCTTCACAAGTGATAAATTTCTACTTGATCCAAATAGATATTGATGGTTAGTAGGAAAGCTCACCTATCCGGCCGTTATCCGGCCTAACATATTGTATGTAGTGAACTTCATCAGTTAGTGTATGCAGACCCCTATAGTTACTCATTGGGAAGCAGTCATTCGTATACTTAGATATCTCAATACGGCTCTTGGAGAAGGACTACTCGTAAGACGTCACTTTACAGGGCGTCTCATATGTTGATTGGACTGGATCAGTGGATGATAGAAAATCTACCATAGGTTATTGTGTTTTCTTCGGAGGCAATCTAGTCTCATGGAAGAGCAAAAAACAATTACTTGTTGCCCGTTCCAATGTTGAAGCAGAGTACTGAGCTTTCGGGCATCTTGTTTCAAAAATCCTTTGGCTTCACTCTCTTCTTCGTGATTTGGGCATTCATTATTTCTTTCCAGTTCTTGTTCGTTGTGATAAACAAGCCACGATTCATATTTCAAAAAATATGGTGTCTCGTGAACGCATCACACATCGAAGTTCATTGTCAAGTGGGAAAAGAAATTCATCTTTTTCACATATGTGTGTTCATCCGATCAAGTAGCCGATATTCTCACCAAAGTTTTGCCACCTAAACCTTTTCAAAGCTTCCTTAACAAGCTTGGATTCGACAATATCTACACTCCAGCTTGAGTGGGAGTGCTAAAATAATAGCTTAGTTTAGTCCTGTATCGGTAAAATAAGTAGTTCACCTCATATTTCTCCTATATATAGGAGGCCTTGTATTAAGTTCTTATTATCCTGATAAATTATCTTTCTCTCATATGTGCATTTTTGTGAAGTTTTACAGTGGAAAAAAAAAAAATCAAACATACTTATTGATGACGAATCAATAAAATCTTGCAACTAAAAGTATAAAACATTTTAGTTACAAATCAAGACAATCTTGCAACTTTAGTAGCAAATACTTTTAAGTTTTGATATGGGTAAAAATAGAACCAAATTGGGTCCGTTCAAATCAGGCACGAATCTTAAAGCTCTCAGGGGTAAAACAGTAAATTTTATTAGAAACAGGTCCAAAAACGGGAATTGGGCCTCTTTCAAGCCTCATAACTCAAAACAGATCTCTCTAACTCGTTCGTCATAAAAACCCAACACAAATGAGTCCATAATTATCTATTATGATGATTTAAACTCATAATTAAGCATAAGAGATGGTTTAAAACATTCTCTCTTCACCAAGGGAAGAGTCATAACTCTATCTCTTCATGAAGAAGAAAGTAACAGACTCTATCAAAACATCGGGATATAAAGATAAATCATTATCTCAAAACTGGCCCCCTAAGCGACTATAAATACCCCATGACCTCCACAGAATTCAGGAAATCTGTATTTGTCTACTAAAAACTCTTATATATTTCTAGGGTTCTAACTAGAGCATCGGAGGGTCTGTCACCGGGGCCAACCCCGAAGTTTCAGAATTTTGCAGGTCAATTGGAACAATCGTCATCATCCAGATCAGATCTAACGGTTCAAACAAGCCAAGATCAGTTTGTAGCAGTCAACATCGATGATAACTAAATTGTCAGATTTGTTATTATTTTTAAAAAGAATTCACATTATTTGTTTGCTTCCACATAGAAAAAAGTAGCAACAAGTTTCAACCCATCCAAAATTGCAACTAGGCTCACCAACAGGATCAGGACCCGAGTGACAATACACTAGTTGCAAGGAAAAAAACGCCGCTAAATTGCCCTAGTAAAAAACACCGCTAAATTGCCTAAGTAAAAAAGTTCTAGCAAGTTTATGTCTTAGTATACATTGTGGTGAACTAAAGAAACAATTGGTGATCCTTACTAGATGCAACTCCTAAGATTATGAATTTACAAATCCTTCTTTTTTAACTCTCTGATTTTCACCACATTAAACTAAAATCTTTCTGTGGGTAAATGTTATAAACTTTTTTTTCTTAACATTGCGACTTCTTTGACTTGGAACCTCCTCAAATAAAATCCTTGGTGAATCTGTTCCTTCGAATCTCCTTGTAACACTACAACAAAATATCCATGCCCTGGCAATTTTTTTTTTATCTACTCCAGCGTTCGTCACGCCCTGCTTTCCAAAAAAAATACGGAATACGGATACGCGATAAAAGCCCAGCGAATGATTTTCATCATCCATAAGCTGTTCAAGAATCTTTACAACATTCGCAAGAATCATCAGAGTCGGAAGCAAAAATATCAACCAACATGTACATATGAACCAAATACCAATAAGATTACTTGAAACTAAATACATAATCTCAAATAGTCCTGATCTGAATAAGTCAAAATTCTGGGTCACATTGCCCAAATACAAGAATAAAACTGATATGGCTAAAAATAGGGTTAGAACGGAATCGTTCGAATCAGGCACGAATCATAAAGCTCGGGGGTAAAATGGTAATTTCGCCTATAAATGGGTCTGAAGTGGGAACTGGGCATTTTTCCAAAAGCCCAATAACCCATAAACAAATCCGTCTTACTGGGCACGGGTTCTAACCCGTAAGAAACCCAGTCCAGCTGGATAGGGGAGAATTAGGGTTTATGATTCTCCTTGATCAATGGCCCTAATCGCTTCTATCCATTTACACTGGGAAGTAGGGATTTGATCTTATCCCGAAACTGGTTCCTAAGGCGGCTATAAATACCCCCCACCCCCCACCCCCCACCCCCCACTGTTACCAGGTAATCAATCTTTTGCCAATCAAAGCTCTTCCATAATCTTTCTGATTACTGACAAGAGCGTCGGAGGATGCGTCGCCGGAATCAACCCTGGTGTTTCGCACTTTTTGTAGGTCGACAGCGGAAGAATCTCGGTCAAACTTCGGTGAAGTTGTTCAGGTTTGACTATTAAACTTCCCTCGAATCCACAAATTTATCTGTTTGCCCCCACACCGATTTCAGCGGCAACAGATTGGCGCCGTCTGTGGGAAGGCGAATAGTAATCCAGCATCTTCCACCGGTCAATACCGCCTCCAGCCATGCCACCAAGGAAAATAAGATCCAGAGGGTCCAACCGTGGACCCACTCCCATTCCTCCTCATCAACAACAACCGGGGGCCCCCCTCCAACCCGTCCAGCAATAGGAACAACTCCCTCCTCAACCTAATCCGCCGTTGCAGTAGGGGCAGCCTCCTCTCCAAAATCTTCAACTCTAGCAGGCTCCACTCGGGCCCCAAAATGTTGGTATAGGGACCTTTCGTCCTAATCCTCAGAAGCAACCTCTCCACAGTGACAATATCTCGGTACATAACCCTTCCACCGACTCCATGGCATCCCATAACCCTCAGCCTTCAGAAGACCTCCGCAACATCATAATCAACCGGTAGAAAGAGGAAGACCTTTGCCACCGTTTAGATGAAAGGCAGGCCCGAGAGGGAGCCTCCCACTCAGAACGTCCAAATGCGCGATCTCCTCGCCGCCGCAACCACAGGAGGTCCCCTCTTCATAGGAGGCGGAGGGAGTCCCCCGAGTACCGTCGAAGGAGGAACCGTTCCCCCGCTGGTCGGCAGGCCCCAAGGGACAAGGGCGGACCCATCACCCGAGCAGAATTCCAAGAGTTCCAGGCAATAATCTTGCAGGACCTCAATATCCTGCCAAACAACAATAATGGTCAGAGGGTTTCCACTCCTCAGCCGGTTCAAAGCCCTTGCCATCGGTCCCTAAGTCCTCCTCAAGCTCCGAGCCACCGCCATCACATTCCTAGTCCCCGCCCGTCTCTGAGCTACCGTCGCCGTAGCCCACGCTCCCCTTCGTATGAAGACGAGTCCAGAGGCTCACCAGGATACCGTCGAAGGGATGATGCTATCTACCGCCATCTCCACGAGATGGAGAGGCACCTTGGTCAACTAGATAGGGACGAGAAACTGAGAGGAAGGACCCTCCGACCAAGCAGACCTCCATTTTCTCGAACCATCATGGAGGCACCCGTTCCAGCAAACTTCAAGCCCCCGCAGTTTGAGACATATACAGGGGAGTTAGATCCCATAGATCACATCGAGAGTTTCAAAACTCTCATGATGATCCATCAAGCCTCCGATGCCCTCCTATGCAAGACCTTCCCGGCCACTTTCAAAGGCCCGGCTCGGGAATGGTACTCCCGCCTCGCTCCATCCTCCATCTTCTCTTTTGAACAGTTCGAGACCCTCTTCATTACCCACTTCGTGAGTAGCCGCCGCTCCAAAAAGAAGAGTATTTCACTACTCTTCCTTAATCAGAAGAAGGGCGAGAACTGAGAGACTATGTTAAGCGGTTTACCGCAGAAGCCAGGTCCATCGCCTCTCTCGACCAATCGGTCGCTGTAGCTGCCTTCCAGTCCAATGTCCTCAACTCGAACCTCCGGTCCTCCCTAGCCAAAAAGCCCCTGTGAGACTTCTCTGACATTCTTCTCAGAAGCGAGAAGTACATCCGAGCGGAGGAAGCTGAACATCGCCCCACATTCGAGGGATCCTCTTCTGGAAATAAGAGGAAGGCCGCAGAAGATGAGGGAGCTAAAAAGCTCCAGAAGGACAATCGGGGTCAGCGTCGTCCACCTCCCAGATTTGAAAAGTTTACCCCTCTCAACGCCAATGTTTCAACCATTCTAATGGAGGTAGAAAAAGAAGGGATCCTACCTCCTGCCCCGAAGATGAATACTCCTGGGAAGAAGAGGGATAAGGAGAAGTGGTGCCACTACCATCGTGACCACGACCACGACACCAATGACCGTCAGGCTCTGAAGAATGAGATCGAAGCCCTTATTCAGATAGGGCAGCTCTCCAAGTTTGTAAGGAAGGACCGGGTCGATCTTCCTCCACCCCCCAGAGGGACTAACAAGCGGCCCGAGAGGTGTGACGAGACTCCTGAATTCAAAGAAGAGCGCATCTTGCACCTCATCCATAGAGGTCCAATGGGAGGAACCTCCAACTCATCTTGAAAGGCTTTCATCAGGGAAGTTAATTCGGTGCACAATCTCCCCCTCCCAAAGATCTTGGAGTCCCGGTTACTTTCTCGGATGAAGATCTAGAGGGTGTTCGAACCCCCCACTGTGATGCACTGGTAATTAACCTCCACATGGCTAACTTCAAAGTAGAAAGGATTCTTGTGAATAATGGCAGTTCTGTCAACATCCTCTTCCTAGCGGCCTTCCGAGGGCTCAAATTATCGCGGGACAGGCTCAAGCCCACTAGCTATAATCTCCATGGGTTCACGGGAGTGCCAGTGACGATCGAAGGTGTTATAACCCTCGACGTAACCGCTGGCAAAACTCCTACAACCCGAACGGAGCCAATAGACTTCATGATTGTTGACGTCCCGACCACCTACAATGTGATCCTAGGTTGACCTGGCCTGGCCGCTTTAAAAGTCGTCCATCAGCATATCATCTAAAAATAAAGTTCCCCACCAAAGCAGGTGTAGGGGAGGTAAGGGAAAGTCAGGAGATGACCCGCAAATGCTATATGACCTCGATCGGGGGACCTGTCCTTTCCCTCGAGACCCTTGAAATTCCCCAGGAGAACACCCAGCCAATGTCAGAGCCGGTAGACGAGTTAGAGGAAGTGCTCTTCTCGGAAGAAGATCCGACCCGCAAATTCTTCATCAGCAAAACCCTTCCCCCTGCCCTCTGTTCTGACATAGTCCAGTGCATAAAGAAGAACCGCGACCTCTTCGCATGGACAACAGCTGACATGTCCGGGATTTCCGAAGAGCTCCTAGTCCACCATCTAAGTGTCGCTTCGGGGTCCAAACCGGTCCAGTAGAAGAGGCGAAAGTTTGCCCCCGAACGCCAGCAGGCCATAAAGGAAGAAGTAGAAAAGCTCCTCAGAGCCCGGTTCATACAAGAGGTCAACTATCCGGAGTGGCTCTCCAATGTCGTGCTGGTTAAAATGGCCAATGGAAGTTGGAGGATTTGCATCGACTTCACAGATTTGAACAAGGCATGCCCTAAGGATCCTTTCCCACTCCCCAGCATCGATACCTTGATCGACGCCACTTCGGGCCATGAGCTGCTGAGCTTTATGGACGCATTCTCCGGATACAACCAAATCAGAATGTTCCCCCCGAATATCCCGAAGACGTCCTTCATCACAGATCAAGGCCTCTACTGCTATAGGGTAATGCCCTTCGGGCTCAAAAATACCGGAGCCACCTACTAACGCCTTGTCAATAAGGTCTTCCAAAATCAGATTGGTCGGAATATGGAGGTTTATGTTGATGATATGCTAGTAAAAAGCATCCATGGGTCCGACCATGTCGCCAACCTCCAAGAAGCCTTCGACATATTGAGGAAGCATAACATGAGACTAAACCCGAATAAGTGTGCATTCGGGGTCTCATCTGGTAAATTTTTGGGCTTTATGGTTAGTCAAAGGGGGATTGAAGCCAACACCGAGAAGATAAAAGCCATACTCAACATGGCTCCTCCTATAAATGTGAAAGAAGTGTAGAAGCTCACAGGATGCCTCGCGGCTATAGGGCGCTTCCTCTCCAAGTCCGGAGAAAAGTGTCTCCCTTTCTTCAAAGCCCTCAGGGGGGCTAAGGGCTTCGAGTGGGGTCAGCAGCAATAAGAGTCATTTGACCAACTCAAAGCCTACTTGGTCAACCCTCCACTCCTCAGCAAGCCGACACCCGGGGAACCCTTTACCTCTACCTCGCTGCCTCCGAGCAGACCCTCAATGCTGTCCTAGTGAGGGAAGAAGACAAGGCTCAAAAGACTATCTATTATGTGAGAAAGATCCTTAGAGACGCTGAGCTCCGCTATCCGAGATTGGAAAAGATAGCCTATACCTTGGTTATGGCAGCCAGGAAGCTTCGCCCCTATTTTCAATCCCATTCGGTGGTCGTCCTTACTGACCAGCCGCTCAAGCAGGTCCTATATAAGCCCGAGACCTCCGGACGTTTAATGAAGTGGTCAATCGAGCTAAGTCAACACGACAAAAATTATTAGCCTCGGACTGCTATCAAAGCTCAAGCCCTAGCCGAGTTTATAGTGGAAAGCACGATCTCGGAAGTAAGTCAAGCAGCAAATGGGCCACCCATTTGGACGGTGTATGTTGATGGGTCTTTGTGCACTGAAAGGAGCAAAGCCGGAGTTATCCTGGCAGGCCCAGATGACTTCGTTCTCCAATACTCCCTCTCCATCAACTTCAAAGCCTCCAACAACGATGCTGAATACGAAGCCCTAATAGCAGGCTTGGGCATGGCTTGCAAGGTAGGAGCGCAACATGTCCGAATATTCAGTGACTCACAGCTCGTGGTGAATCAGGTCTTAGGAGAATACAAGGCACGAGACGACCGAATGGCCAAGTACCTAGCCAAGGTCAAAAGTCTCATTGCATCGTTCGAAGAGGTCTCGAGCAGACCGTCCTAATTAGCCTCCTCCTCCCTCCAAGGTCTCTTGGTGGGTTTGGAGTTTAGAAAAAATATTTTTTGGGATTTTTGAAATAAAAATGGACTTTTAAAATAGAATAAGAATCAGAAAAATTACCGATTAAATTCTAAAAATTATTGGAACTTATTAGGAAATATTTATACAACTTTTGGTGTAGTGTGAATAAGAAATTGGAGTTTTGCAAGAAATGACTCATTTTTGAAATTAAATTATTTTTTTAAACAAAGAAAAATAAATGAAAATTTTTGGGTTATAAAAGATGAATTTTGAAAAGTTGTAACTCATGTGATTAAATGGAATTATACAAGAAAATGCGTTTGTAGTAAGATTTGATTTGTGAATAATAGATGTGTGGAACACATAAATTATTGGTGATTATTAATTGAAATTGACTCTTGCATATGGATTGCAAGTGAAATTGAATTATGAAAGATATAAATACATGAGTACTATGCTTTTGGAAATATGAATTATGATTAATCATGAAAAGATCTTATGAGTATGACATTATAATTATGAGTTGAAATTGAGAATTAGGGTATAGCCAAACCTTATACCGGCAAAGAAAGAATTATGAGATGATATTATGAAATGAGAAGACCAAGGTTGGGTCATGTGAAATTAAATGAATAAGATCGATATAGTGGAAGTGCTACATTCTAAGAGATTGATTTTATTAATGATTCAATTAAATTAAGGATTAGATACTGTTACCGCTAAATCTGGTGTGGGAGCAAACAGATAGAATTTGTGGATTCTTTGGGATGTTGAATAGTCAAACCTGAAACCTTTCCGCTGGAGTTTGATCGTGGTCTCCCGCCGTTCACCTGCTAAAAGTGCGAAACACCGGGGTTGATCCCGGCGACGCACCCTTCGATGCTCAAGTCAGTAATTAGGAAGATTATGAATGAGCTTTGATTGGCAAAAGATTGATTACCTGTTAATAGTGGGGGATGGGGGGGTATTTATAGCCACCTTAGGGACCAGTTTCGAGATAAGATCAAATCCCTACTTCCCAGTGAATGGATAGAGTCAATCAGGGCCGTTGATTAAGTATAATCATAAACCCTAATTCTATCCAGCTGGACTGGGTACTTTGCGGGTTCGAACCCACACCTAGTTAAGGCGGATCCATTCGTGGGCTATTGGGTCTTTGAAGAAAAGACCCAGTACCCATTTCAGACCCGTCTGTAGGTGAAATTACCATTTTACCCCCCGAGCTTTAAGATTCGTGCCCAATTTGGATGGTTCCGATTTAACCCTATTTTTAGCCATATCACGAGCCCCCCACTCTCGAAGACTGATTTTGATCAGTCTTTGAGAAGTAGTTTTTACTGTTTTAATGGCTTGCGGGGTTGTATCGGAGCCGAAATAGGGGGTGTCGAATCTTTGTATGAGGTATTATGATGAATTTCAGAGCTAGTTTCATGCTCAAGGTTGTTCTTGAGCTCTCCTGGACTTTTGGTGATATTTCCAGATTTTTCTCTATTTTTCGGACCATTTTTTTAATTTTGCGAAGCGGTAATTCATTGTTCGGGGGCCTTAATTAATTATTCTAAGCAATAATTATTTATCCAGGGGCTCAAAAATATTTTCCCAAATTTATAATTATTTTTTAGTATTTTTAATTAATTTTCCTAAATTTTTAATCATTTTTTCGAAATTTTTTAAATAAATAATTTGAATAAAAAAATAATTTTTAATATTATTTATGGCGTGGCACAATTTGGGCCGTCCATCTCGCATCAACGCGTGATCCCGAGAGATCGGACGGCCTGTGTCGCTCGGCACCATTTTCTCTACGTAAGCAGCTCAGATTGCCAGTCGCTCAGATTCCGAGCGACGTGGCTCGGTGCTATTTTCTCCACATGAGCAGCTCGGATCACCAGTTACTCGGATTGAGATTTCAAGCGACGTGGGGTGCTCTGATCCATTCATCCGATCGCGGCATGAATTTTGAGAAGATCTGACGGTCGATGTCGCTCGGCGCTATTTTTTCCACATGAGCAGCTCGGAATGCCAGTTGCTCGGATTGGGATTCCAAGCAACGTGGGGTGATATGAGCCATTCATCATGGCACAAATCACGAGGCTAAAGGTTCAGATCACGAGAAAAAGCTATCTTGTCGTTTTGTGTGCGTGACATGGCGTGATCTGAGCCGTTCATCATCTTTCGGTGTGAACATTGAGACAATCTGACGGCTAGAGTCGCTCGGTGGCATTTTTCTTCAAATGTGCAGCTCGGATCTCCAGTCGCTCGGATTCCGAGTGGCGTGGCTCTCCGCTACTTTCTTCATGTGAGTGGCTCGGATCGCCAGTCGCTCGGATTTTGGATTCCGAGCGATGTGGTTCGGTGTTGTCTTCTCCATACGAGCAGCTTGGATCATCAGTTGCTCGGATCGGGATTCCGAGCGACATGGGGTGATCTGGGCCGTTCATCATGGCGCGAAACACAAGGTAAGAGGTTCAGATCACGAGAAAACGATATCTTGTTGTTTTGTGATCGTGGCGTGATCTGAGCCTTCTGATTTAGATCTTGTACGATTGTTAAGAAGAAACTTGTTTTTCTCCAATACGCAGCTCGGATCGCCAGTCGCTCGGATTTGGATTCCAAGGGACGTGGGGTGATCTGAGCCATTTATCACGAGATCTGGCACGAATCTTGATGTGAAAGACGGTGTGGATCTCGAGAAAATGCTATCTTGTCGTTTTGTGGTCGTGGTCCAATCTTAGCCATCTGATCAAGATCTTGCACGATTGTTGGGGAGAAAGTTGTTTTTCTCCAATACGCAGCTCGGATCGCCAGTCGCTCGGATTTGGATTCCGAGTGACTTGGGGCAATCTGAGCCATTCATCACAAGATCTGGAACGGATCTTGATGTGAAAGACGGTGTGGATCTCGAGAAAATGCTATCTTGTCGTTTTGTGGTCGTGGTCCAATCTGAGCCATCTGATCAAGATCTTGCACGATTGTTAAGGAGAAAGTTGTTTTTCTCCAATACGCAGCTTGGATCGCCAGTCGCTCGGATTTGGCTTCCGAGGGGCATGGGGCGATCTGAGGCGTCCCTCTATAGCTTGGCAAAGTGCCTCGGCGGCTCGGAGCTAGAGGAATAGCCGAGTGGTGTGGCCCAGACTGAATCGTCGTCACTCTTATGAACCGTCGTCGCCCTTCTCTACTTTGTCGTTTAGCCTTCTTTAACGTCTTGAGGTGGGCCTAAGAGTTGCAACTTTACGTTACAAAGCCCAAGAGTCGTCTCTTTTACTATAAGTTTTCACCTCCCCCATCCTTTACCTCATTCTTTCACTTTCACTTTTACTTTCACTTTTACTCTTTACTAACGATGTTTTTGCTCTTAAGCAGCGCTACTAGCTTTTGTGGCAAGGCGAGTTTGAATTCCGGCTATTAATCTGGCCATTCACGTCACTTCAAGGTTAGTCTTTCCCCTATCTTTGAGAATGGCTAGAATATCTTCTGAGGATGAGACCTCCACCTCGGACCAAGACTCCAGCCGAGCGGTGGTAGTGAAGCCGAGGAAGGGGAAAGAAGAGGTAGATCTGGTTGGGGTGTCGACGATAGTTGAGACTCCAAAGGGTGCAGGAGAGTTGGGTCGGCATTCGACCGTTTTGTCTAGTGTCGGTGGAGTGAGGAGTTACTCCGAGGACATCCTGAAGAAGGTGGTGCATGGGATGGCTTTGGCGTATGAGGAGAACGACCCGAGGGACCCCTCCGAGGTGGATGAGATCCCCTCAATCTTAACCGAGGCAGATCTGCATCGGATCAGGAAGGGATTTTGCATCCCGAAGGAGTACATCCTGCTACTCCCTGGTCTAGGTGTCCAAGCGTGTACGGGGACTTCGGCTGACACTTGCATCTTTCCCTACGACGCGCTGAACGCCGGTCTTCGGCTGCCACTGCACCCCTTTGTGGTCGAGGTGCTGCAGTGGTATGGCCTGAGCCCTGTTCAGTATATGCCGAACATGTGGTGGCATGTCACTGCCTTCGTCCTTCAGTGCCAAGCGATCGGTGTGCAACCACAGCTCGTTCTGCTTTGGAGCCTCTATCACCTCTGCCATATGCGCAAGATGGAGGATCGATATTATCTGTCGCCAAGGAGGGGGGTGAAGTTGATCAAGAATCCAGACTCGATCAAACACTGGAAGGAAAAGTATTTTCTCATCTGTGGTCCTGAGCCGTGGGGCTTCCCGACGTTGTGGAAAGACGGGGTCCCGAAGTGGGCGAAGAAGGAGCCCGTGCTCATTAGGGAGGAAGAAGAGGCGGTGGCAAAGATCCTCAGACTTCCGACCCTTAGCTGGAAGGATATCACCGAGGCAGTCTTGTTTGGTGGGGGTCTCAGTCCGATTGACCCCAGTACGCTCCCCTTCTTTTTTTGTTCTCTTCGCTTTTCTTAGTGTCTTTTACTATTAGTTATTTTCTCTAACTCTTTTGCTCGATTTCTTCTTCTTATGCAGAGAGCCCCGGCATGGACTACAAGACATTGATGGCCAAGACTCGCGCGGTGAAGGAGGCAGAGACGAGGAAGAGGAAGAGGACCACTACGGGGCCTCATTTTGGCCGAACTGCGAAGGTCCCCTCGGCACGCTTGGCACCTTCGGCCATCGTGGAGCCGGTGACCGAGGAGCCTTCGAAAATGCCCGTTCAAGCCCCTCCGGTCGATGCCCCGGGTTCGTCGAGCGGTGCGTTCACTGCCAGCACGGCTCTGGCATTGGAGGTGCCGCCACTTACTGCCGAGGCGGAGAGGATCCTTACCGAGGAGCACAAGCATCTCTTCATCCCCAACTGGAGGGTGATGAAGGTGGAAGGATTCCTCGGTGATGGTGGGATATGCATGCAGGCGATGAAGCACCTTCCGACCTCGAAGGATCGTACCGCGATGAAGGCCGGCACCGTGGGCGACGATGCCCTACAGATTTGCTCGGAACACTATGTCGGTGAGTATGAGCTAAATATGCTAACAAGTTAAAAATTTTCCAAGTTTTTTCGTTCGGTTCTACTCGTCTCATTCCCTTCGTTTTGTTTGCAGACCCTCCGCCACTTCAGCCACATGCTCGAGCAGTTTGCCGAGCAAGAGAAGGAGATGAACCTGGCGAACGATCGGGAGAGGTCGAAGCGCGCCAAAGCGGTGAAGCTGTTCGACGCCGAGCAGCAACTCTCGGCTACGCATGCGGCCGAGGTGGGGACCCTCGCGATAAAGCTCACCGAGGCATTGAAGAACTCCGCAACCGAGACTGCCAAGGTTGAGGCACTGGAGAAAGAGAGGGCTAGGCTCGAAGAGAGTTAACCAAGGCCCTGAAGGCGTCCGAAGAGGCATTGAATGGCCAGGTGATGAAGGTAGCGGTGGCCGAGCAGGCCGTTTGGGACGAGGCCGAAGCCCACATGATGGCAAACATGGAAGAGGCTTATGCCCGAGCACTGCAGCATGTAGCGGCCTGTATCCCCGGCTTTGACAGCTCTTCTTACTACTTTTATGATCCCATGGACGGCGAGGAGCAGATTCTGCTGGCGGAGCTCGAGGCTGAGCCAGAGGGCGGTGATGCGGACGAGGGTGCCGAGGACGAGGGGAACGTTGAAAGAGCGATCGTCCATGTGCCGAGCAATGATGCCTCGGAGCAATGCCATGAGGTGGCCCCTTGACTCAGTCGCCACTTTTTTTGTTGTTTTTGTTTCTTTTGTTTTGTTGTAATGCCGAACTGCGAACTGGCCACCGCTCTTATGTACATTTTGAATTTTAATGAAATGACTGACTTTTTGAGACTTTAGCCAAGTGTTTGAGATTTCAAGTGTTGTGTTGTGAATGTCTTATTATTGAAAATTTCTTTGAGTGTTGAAAACACCTTTTGCTCTTCGTGTTGAGAACGCAAGTGTTGTGAACATTTTGAGAATTTTGCTAAGCATTGAAAACACCTTTTGCTCTTTGTGTTGATGTGTTTTCGCTTTTCAGGTTTTCGAGTCGAGTTCTGCAGTTGAAACCTCTCGTCTTCGCGCTGGCTTGAAAGCAGCGAAGCTGGCCCTTTCCCCGCAGCCGAGAGTGTTTCCTCAAAAGCGAGTTGGAGCTAGAGGAACTCAAGGCAACATTGAGAGAGTATTTCTCCGAGTTGAAACAACTATGGAAGCAGGCTTGTGAGGTTCGTCTTGAAGGTGAGGTGGAGTTGCTTAGGAAGATGATGTTCAACGTTGAGAAGGAGAAAGGTGAACTGCTGGCTGAGGTTCACCACTTGAAGATAGAAGAAGAAGAACTTTCGGCGGAGGAAGAGGAGTTAGCTTCTGTGGTGGGTAAGTTGATGGTCGAGCACGACGAGCTGACGGCGAGGGTTGACGAGTTGAGGAGGGTTATGGTCGAGAAAAGCATCGAAGTGACCCATCTTCGTCGAATTACATCCGATAGCTCTGGAGCCGCAGGATCTGCTCAACTCCCTCGTTTCAAAATAGTTGTGAAGGACGCTACTCTGAAGGATCGAATCGTTGAACTCGAGGAGGAAGTGGCTCCACTCAAACCTCAGCCTGAACGGATTAACGTCAGAAGCACGTCGTGTACTCGCGAAGAGAGGGAGAGAGGGATCTCATTTTACTAGCTTGCGACTCGCTCGCCTGCCATTAGGCATAGCCCAGTTGATGCTAAAAGCGGGGTGGCTGCTTTGTCTAGTGGCGCTTCGGTTGGGGCCACGGTCAGAGGCAGTGCTGAAGAGGCATCTCGGTTTGTTGGTCTAGAGATGAGCTCCGAGGTTAGGTGATGCCGTCCCCAGGTGTCTTTGAACCGAAACGTCCCTGTTCTGAAGAAGCATTGAATAAGTTGTTGTATTTATGCCTCTTTGAGTCTTTGTAGTCCTTTGTAGTAGAGTAGTTTGGCCTTGTAACTTGTGTTCCTTTGAACTTTAATAGAAGTGAAGGCTTGTTTTACTCTCTAGCATTTGTGCGTTGTCATGTTTAGTGGATCTTTTGTGGTTGTAAGAGTATTTCTGAAGGGCGGACCATTTCTTGCTCGCTTACGAGCGAGGAGTAGAAGTAGGGTATTGCCAAACGTTGAACTCCGAAGGACGCAACCTTATCTAAGGTGTCTATCTGAAGGTTTCACGTGGATCTCGGTGTAAAAGATAGTGTGGATCTCGAGAAAATGCTATCTTGTCATTTTGTGGTCGTGACCCAATCTGTGCCGTTCATCATAGCGCGGATCAAGAGGTTAGAGGTTCAGATCACGAGAAAATGCAATCTTGTCGTTTTGTGGACGTGGCATGATCTGAGCCGTCTGATTGAGATCTTGCACAAATTTTGGGGGGAAAGTGGTTTTTCTCCAATACGCAGCTCAGATCGTCAGTTACTCGGCTTTGGATTCCGAGGGACGTGGGGCGATCTAAGCTATTCATCAAGGTGCGGACCACGAGGTTAGAGGTTCAGATCACGAGAAAACGCTATCTTGTCATTTTGTGGGCGTGGCGTGATCTGAGCCGTCTGATCGAGATCTTGCACGAATTTTGGGGAGAAAGTTATTTTTCTCCAATATGCAGCTCGGAATGCAATTCGCTCGGGAATGTATGCCTGAATATCCTCATCAGTTATCCAGCTAAGCGAAGCGATGGGGTATTCGTTCAAGCACTCTAAGTATTCTTCTCCCATGTCTAGTATAGTTGTAGAAATTTCGTCAGTTACCCAATCGAGTGGTCCGGATTCCGAACACGTCGTTCGAGTAAGTTTCAACAGTTGTGGGAGCAGTTCCGAATGATGAACCACTTCTAGCTCGCTTAGGAGCGAGCCTGCGAAGCGGAATCGAGCCAAGTTTTGGACTCTGAACACGTCGTTCGAGTAAGTTTCAACGGTTGTGGGAGCAATTCCGAATGGTGAACCACTTCTAGATCGCTTAAGAGCGAGCCTGCGAAGTGGAATCGAGCCAAGTTTTGGACTCCGAACACGTCGTTCGAGTAAGTTTCAATGGTTGTGGGAGCAGTTCCGAATGGCGAACCACTTCTAGCTCGCTTAAGAGCGAGCTTGCAAACCGGAATCGAGCCATGTTTTGGACTCCGAACACGTTGTTTGAGTAAGTTTCAACGGTTGTGGGAGCAGTTCCAAATGGCGAACCACTTCTAGCTCGCTTAAGAGCGAGCTTGCGAATCAGAATCGAGCCAAGTTTTGGACTCCAAACACGTCGTTTGAGTAAGTTTCAACGGTTGTGGGAGCAGTTCCGAATGTCGAACCACTTCTAGCTCGCTTAAGAGCGAGCTTGCGAAGCAAAATCGAGCCATGTTTTGGACTTCGTACACGTCGTTTGAGTAAGAGCGATTAAAGGGCTTAAATAGAGAGATACAAATAATCACAAGGAAAATATTGGGGAAAAGAAGTTCTTTATTGATAACTGCTAATCGGCCGCATCTAAGTTGCAAGCTGTTATTACAATGAGAAAGTAAAGAAGCTACAAATAAAATGATAGGAATAGCTCGACATTTGAAGGTACTCAGAGAGGCGTTCAGGCGCTCTCTTGGTACTTCAGTAAATGGTCGGCATTCCAAGTTCTGGGTATCTCTCTGCCTTCAAGGTCCTCTAGACGATACACTCTGGGGCGGACTACTTTGGAAACTTTGTAAGGTCCCTCCCAATTCGGAGCTAGCTTACTCATTTGACTAGGGAACGAGATAGCTAGCTTTCTGAGGACTAAGTCCCCTTCTTTGAGATCTGTGGGACGAACCCTTCTGTTGTAGGCCTGTTCAATTCTTCTCCGATAATTTTGCTGGCGAATAGAAGCTCTTTCGCAGAGCTCATCAATTAGGTCCAGATTTGCTCGGAGTTCTCTGGCATTCTGCTCTTCATCATAGGAAATAAGGCGAGGAGATGGCAGACCAACCTCTAAGGGGATTACAGCTTCGGACCCATAGGTGAGATTGAAGGGTGACTCTCCTGTGGGGGTCCGTTTCGTAGTGCGGTAGTTCCACAATACGTTTGGAAGTTGTTCTGCCCATAAGCCTCTGGCTGACTTATCTAGTCTCTTCTTGATCCCGGAGAGGATCTGCGTGTTGGCGTTCTCTACTTGGCCATTTGACTGAGGATGGGAGACGGAGGAGAAGCGTTGCTGAATGCCAAGGTCTTCACATAAAGATCGGAATGTTGCCCCTGTAAACTGTGTTCCATTATCTGTTATTAGGACCCGAGGTACACCAAACTGACAAATTATATTTCTCCAGAAGAACTGTAGCACTTTGTTCTCAGTGATGGTGCCAATGGCTCGGCCTCGATCCACTTGGAGAAATAGTCGATTGCCACGACTAGGAATTTGAACTGGCCTGGAGCTGGTGGGAACGGGCCTAACAAGTCCATCCCCCACATTGCAAAGGGAATTGAGCTTGAGAAAGAGGTGAGTTGTGCTTGGGGTAGGCAACGGATGTTGGAGAACTGCTGACAAGGGCTGCATTGTCGGACATGTTGCTCGGCATCTCGAAGTAGGGAAGGCCAAAAATACCCGTAGTTCAGAACTTTCCTGGCATGGGACCTGGACCCTGAATGTGCTCTGCCTATGCCTTTGTGGAGTTCTTGCAAGGCATAGAAGGCTTCTTCCGGGGAGAGGCACCTCAAGTAGGGTCTGCCATCCACTTGGATGTAGGTGCGTTTGTACAAGACTCCTTCGACAAGGGTGTACCGCTCCGCTCTCGTTCGGATTCGATGGGCTTCTTTAGGGTCTTTGGGGAGGACCCCGTCCCTGAGGAACTCTATCAAGGGCTTCATCTAGTTGTTCTGGAGTTGGACGGGCAATGACTCCATCGAGTCGGGGGCTTCTTCTTCTATGCTCTGTCTTAGGAGTACTTCGATGAGGACGGTCTGCTCGAGACCTTGGAGGGAGGAGGAGGTCAGTTTGGAGAGGGCATCTGCTTGGGAGTTCTCTTCTCTAGGGATCCGCTGGATTAGCACCTCTTCGAATGAAGTCATGAGACTTTGGACCTTGGCTAGGTACTTAGCCATTCGGTCATCTCGTGCTTCGTACTCCCCTAAGACTTGATTCACCACCAACTACGAATCACTGAATATTCGGAGGCGTTGTGCCCCTGCTTTGCGCGCCATACCTAGGCCGGCTATAAGGGATTCGTATTCAGCTTCGTTGTTGGAGGCTTTAAAGTTGATGCAGAGGGAGTATTGGAGAACGCAGTTATCTGGGCTTGCCAGAATGACCCCAGCTCCGCCCCCTTCGGTGCAAGAGGACTCGTCTACATATACTTTTCAGATAGGAGGCCCGTTTGCTACTTGACTAACCTCTGGGATGGTGCTCTCAACAATAAATTCAGCTAAGGCTTGGGCCGTGATTGCGGCCTGAGGCTGGTAAGATATGTCAGGTTGACTCAGCTCGATCGACCACTTCATCAGACGCCCGGAGGTCTCGGGTTTGTGTAGGACTTGCTTTAGTGGCTGGTCGGTAAGAACGACCACCGAGTGGGATTCAAAATAAGGGCGGAGCTTCCTGGCTGCCATAACCAAGGCGTATGCTATCTTCTCTAATCTCGAATAGCAGAGCTCGGCATCTCTGAGAACCTTGCTCACATAATAGATAGGCTTCTGAGCCTTGTCTTCTTCCCTCACTAGAATAGCACTGAGGATTTGCTCGGAGGCAGCTAGGTAGAGGTAGAGTGATTTCCCGGGGATAGGCTTGCTGAGGAGAGGGGGGGTTGACCAGATAGGCCTGCAGTTGATCGAACGATTCTTACTGCTGTTGGCCCTACTCGAAGCCCTTAGCCCCCCTGAGGGCTTTGAAGAAAGGAAGACACTTCTCTCTTGACATAGACAGGAATTGCCTTATAGCCGCGAGGCACCCTGTGAGCTTCTGGATCTCTTTTACACTTGTAGGAGGGGCCATATCCAGTATGGCTTTGATCTTCTCGGGGTTGGCTTCGATCCCTCTTTGACTGACCATGAAGCCCAGGAACTTACCCAACGAAACTTTGAACGCACACTTGTTCGGGTTGAGCCTCATATCATGCTTCCTCAACACATCGAATGCTTCTTGGAGATCGGCAACATGGTCGGCCCCATGGATGCTTTTAACTAGCATATCATCAACATACACTTCCATGTTTCGGCCGATCTGATTCTGGAAGACCTTATTGACGAGGCACTGGCAGGTTGCACCGGCATTTTTCAGCCCGAAGGGCATTACCCTGTAGCAATAGAGTCCTTGATCGGCGACGAAGGAGGTCATCGGGATATCCGGGGGGAACATTCTGATCTGGTTATTCAGAGAAGGCATCCATGAAGCTCAGCAGCTCATGGCCCGAAGTAGCGTCGATCAAGGTGTCGATGCTGGGGAGAGGGAATGGATCTTTAGGGTATACTTTGTTCATGTCCGTGAAGTCGATGCAAATCCTCCAACTTCCGTTGGCCTTCTTAACCATCACATCATTAGAGAGCCATTCGGGATAGTTGACTTCTTGTATGAACCGGGCTTTGAGGAGCTTGTCCACTTCTTCCTTTATGGCTTGCTGGCGCTCGGGGGCAAATTTGTGCCTCTTCTGCTGGACCGGTTTAGACCCCGGAGCAATGCTTAGGTTGTGGACGAGGAGCTCCTCGAAAATTCCTGGCATATCGACAGCCGACCAGGCGAAGAGGTCATGGTTCTTCTTGATGCATTGGACTATGTCGGAACAGAGGGCAGAGGGGAGGGTCTTGCTGATGAAGAACTTGCGGTTCGGATCTTGCTTAGAAAAGAGCACTTCCTCTAGCTCGTCCACAGGTTCGGACATAGGTTGGGCGTTCCCCTGGGGAATCTCAAGAGTCTCGAGGGAAAAGACAGGTGTAGCGCCCCGAATTTCTAATATAATATCTTAGAAAATACGTGGCACAATCCCAGCATCAACTTCAATGTAACATTAAATACAACCAACACCAATGCGTACTTGTCGAAGTCTATGCATCCCACTCTACATAGGTTCGGTGCAAGCCCTTAACGTCTTCACTTCATAGGGTTCAATCCTCCGCTATGCAACTAATCCTATCACGATGATTACTACGAGATAAAGATAAACTGTGAGCATTAGCCAATGCCCGATAATTCCGGAGATAAATCCCACACCACAAGTAATCACCTGGATAATTCCGGAGATATATCCCACACCGAAACATTGACACATCATCACACGAATACCACATGTGTGTCACCTCGACCCCGATAATTCCGGAGATCAATCCCACACCACAAGTAATCACCTGGATAATTCCGGAGATATATCCCACACCACAGGTAATTTACCTGGATAATTCCGGAGATAGATCCCACACTACAAGTAAGTTACTTGGATAATTCCAGAGATTAAATCCCATATCGAAAGCCATACTGAGGTACATAACTCATGTTCCCATTCATCATATCACCACTAGTGCATGTCCTTATCATTTTTGAGTTATTTAGTTACTTAACGAATCTCCTCGAGTTGGTGTAACCTACCGGACTTAACTCAAAACTGAACAACTGGAATGCCTCAACAGGCCTCAACAAAAGAACTCAAGCGCCGGTATACTAGGGTCACACACACCCTCTAGAGACTCAACTCAAATATCTCAACCAACTTTCCACCATAAATAGCTCAACTGAATATCTTGAAATCATATGCTTAACAGAAGACAAAGTATAGACTAAAATATTTGAAGGCTAATCTTTTGAAAGAACATTCAAGGTTATGAAAACTCATCAGTACCAGTCGACTTATTACTGTAGTAAGTCGACTGTCCAGCGGAAAAATATCCATGATTCTAAGAAAATATGTTAAGTAACATAAGTCGACTTAAAAAAGCCATCAGTCGGCTTACCCGAGGTAAATTCCAGTAACTTCAAGAAATATTCTAAGTATTATAAGTCGACTTAAGGGGTAATAGGTCGACTGTCCAGAAAAGATACTACAATAACTTTGCAAAATAAGTTCTAAGTACACCAGTCGACTGAACAAGGGTCTGAGTCGACTGTCCAGAACGGATTTTCAAAAGGCTAAAGACACAGCAGCTGGGTCCTACCAGTCGACTGTCGGCCTACAGTTTGTATAATTTAGGTCTGTATACAATAATCAAAATTTGAGTTTTTCTAAAGATTCATTGTTTGTGAAAATAATTCGTATTCAGGTAAAAAAAATGACAATCTCAAAGTATCCTCAGATTGGATACATTACTCAAATCAACTCATGTCTCAAAACTCAAGTTCTCATGTTCTAAATTCCTAATTCTTCCATTAGGGTTTCTCAATACTGAATTTCTTTCACAACTTCAAACCAAAATCTGATTTGTATCCACGAGATCCAGATGTTCATCCATCCAATCCCTTATTATCATAACCATACTCATATCTTAAACATTCTTTCTAGCAATGCAAATTTATAAACCAAGATCTACTAAACATTCATAGATTTCACATACATAATACGACAACAATCATTGCATTGCTCAAACAAATATGTCCCAAACAAACAACGGAACGATCATTCACATAAGTCGAAATAACAACCAAATCTACAACATTCACATAAAGCAAACAACAAACAGTTTTACATCACTCACATAAAACATACACAAAGCAAAACAACATGTCACTCACCTTAGGAATGAAGAGATCCAACAAGAAAGTCTCTCCTTTTGTGAGTTCCAAATTCCTCCTCTTGGTCCTCCAAAAAATATCACAAACTTCTATACTGTGCAGCGAATGACGGCTACAAATTCTTTTTAAATATCCGGAATGAAGTTTAGGGATTTACCCACTTTTGCAAAATAATCCCTTCAAAATACAACTTTATATACATAGCTCTATTCTTGGAAATTCAATAAAATTCATTTAAATTAGGATTTAAAAGTAAAATATAATCCTAAATATCAACCGGTACTGTTCAAAAGGTCCAGAAAATACATTTTACATTTTAACCCCTAAAAATGACAAATTTGCAAAAAGGTCATTCTTTTCTCAAAATTTGCAAATAGTTCCAATTAATTTCAGAAAAATCTGGAAAAATACTAAATAAATCCAAAATATTAAATAATGATTTTTCATGAAGAAAACTTGACTTTCAAACTTCTCAAGAAAGCATTTGCACGCGTTTTGCACGTATAAAAAAGATATATTTTCAGAAAATATTTATAAATTCTCCAAAAATCATTTTAGTCATTTATAAACCTTTAAAAATAATATTTTAAAAAGACGGGGTTCTACATCACTCCCTCCTTAGAAGAGTTCTGTCCTCAGAACTACTACTAATGAGTCCAAACCACATACCAACAAAAAAACAATATCTCATAAATGGAAATATAGTCCAAACAATTGCATATGAGAACATTACCAAAATAGAAGGATTATAACTTAATCAATGGTACAATCATTCAAAAGAATTACAATCACATAAAAGAAAATACACTCATACAAAAAGCTCAGGAAAATCCTTCTGCATGCGATCCTCTGGCTCCCAAGTAGCCTCCTCAAACTGCTGATTCCTCCACAGCACCTTGACCATAGGTATCACCTTGCTCCTAAGAACTTTCTCCCTACGATCAACGATCTCAACAGGCCGTTCCTTGTAACTCAAGTTCACCTGTAGATCTTCAGGAATTTCTACCAACTGATGATTCTGATCTGGCACATACTTCCTCAAAAATGACACATGGAATACATCATGCACTTGTGCCAACTCCTCTGGAAGCTTCAATCTATATGCTGTCTTGCCAATCCGCTCCATGATCCTATATGGCCCAATATACCTTGGCACCAACTTGCCTCCCTTACCGAACCTGATCACTCCTTTGGTCGGTGACACCTTGAGGAAAACTGCATCCCCAACCTCAAACTCCAAGTCTCTTCGTCGAGTATCAGCATAACTCTTCTGCCGACTCTGAGCCTCGACTAACCTCTTGCGAATCAGCTCAATCTGCTCTGACGTCTGCTGCACGATCTCAGGACCATACATCTGCCTCTCGCCAACCTCGTACCAACAAACAGGTGTCCTGCACCTCCGCCCGTACAAAGCCTCATACGGTGCCATCTCAATACTCGCATGGTAACTTTTGTTATAAGCAAACTCAACCAATACCAAGTATCTCTCCCAACTACCTCCGAAATCCATAACACAAGCCCTCAGCATATCTTCCAGCACTCGATTCACCCTCTTCGTCTGACCATCGGTCTGTGGATGAAAAGCGGTATTGAAATCAGTTCTGGTGCCTAAAGCTGCTTGTAGGCTCTTCCAAAACCTTGAAGTGAACCTTGCATCTCTGTCGGATACAATCGACACAGGAACTCCATGAAGTCTCACAATTTCACCAATGTACAACTCAGCCAATTTCTCCATCGACCAAGTAATCTTCATAGCTAGAAAGTGAGCCGACTTAGTCAAACGGTGCACGACAACCCAAATCGAGTCATTGCCCTTCGAACTCCTCGGCAAACCCGTGATGAAATCCATACTGATATTCTCCCATTTCCACTCCGGAATGGGCAACGGTTGTAACAAACCTCCAGGTCTCTGATTTTCTGCTTTGATCTGCTGACAAGTCAGACACCTTGCCACGAAATTTGCCACATCCCTCTTCATACCAGACCACCAAAAGTGCTGTTTGATGTCCCTGTACATCTTCGTGCCTCCAGGATGAACTGAAAACAAGGTACTGTGTGCTTCTTACAAGATACTATCTCTCAAATCTGCATTATCTGGAACACACAACCTCCCACCCAACCAAAGAATTCCATCTTGGACACGAAACTTTGATAGTCTACCCTCTGACACCTGTTGCAACATCTTCTGAATCTCTGAATCTGATCTTTGACCTTCTACAATCCTCTCTCTCAAGGAAGGTTGCAGCCTCAACTGAGCCAAAGATGCTCCTAAACCCTGCAGCACCACCTCGATACCTGCGTGATCGATCTCTGCTGCTAACTCACTTCGAGTAGTGATCAAACTTGATAAACTACTCTTCCTGCTAAGTCCATCAGCTACCACATTCGCCTTGCCTGGATGATACCTGATCTCAGGACGAATGTCTTCCAAAACTTCCAACCACCTTCTCTGCCGAAGATTTAGATCCTTCTGTTGATAAATGTACTTCAGGCTCTTGTGGTCAGTGTACATGTTAACCTTCTCACCATAAACATAATGCCTCCACTGTTTCAAGGCATAAATGATAGCTGCTAGCTCCAAATCATGCGTCGGATAATTCTTCTCATGTGGACGCAATTGCTTCGAACTATAAGCAATAACCTTGCCTTCTTGCATCAAGACACGACCCAAACCTCTGAAAGACGCATCACTGAAGATATCATAATCCTTCCCAGCTTGTGGCAAAGCTAAGATAGGTGCAGTAGTCAACCTCTCCTTTAATTCAAGAAAACTCTCCTCACACTTATCAGTCCATGAAAATGCCACATTCTTCCGGGTTAAACCTGTCAAAGGAACTGCAATATGAGAATAACCCTGGATGAATCTCCTGTAGTAACCAGCTAAACCCAAGAAACTTCTGACTTCCTTCATAGACGTTGGCCTGGGCCAATCCTTTACTGCTTCAACTTTCTGAGAATCAGTGGCTACTCCCTCCTTAGAAAGGATGTGACCCAGGAAAGCTACCTCAGACTTCCAAAACTCACACTTCGACAACTTGGCATACAAGCTATGCTCCTGCAATTTCTGTAATACCGCTGTCAAGTGCATAGAATGCTCCTCTTCCGACTTCGAATACACCAAAATATCGTCGATGAAAACCACCACGAAGGAGTCAATAAATGGCCTCAAAACCCGATTCATCATATCCATGAAAACTGCTGGCGCATTCGTCAACCCGAATGGCATTACCAAAAACTCATAGAGTCCATGACGAGTCCTGAAAGCTGTCTTACTCACATCTTCCTCCTTGACTCGAACCTGATGATACCCCGATCTCAAATCAATTTTCGAAAACACAGCTGCTCCTCGAAGCCTGTCGAACAAATCATCAATCCGCGGCAGTGGAAACTTGTTCTGAATAGTCACCCTATTCAACTCCCGGTTGTCAATGCACATCCTCATTGACCCATACTTCTTGACTAACAACATTGGTGCTCCCCACGGAGAAGAACTCGGCCTAATAAACCCCTTGCTCAACAGCTCCTCAATCTGCTTATTCACTTCATCCTGCTCTACAGGTGCCATCCTATACGGAGCCTTAGAAATCGGCGCGCTCCCCGGCTGAACATTGATTCCAAACTCCACATCTCTCTATGGCGGTAATCTTGGAAAATCTTCCAAGAACACCTTAGGAAAATCTCGGACAACCGGAATGCCCTTGACTTCATCTGAAATTGCCATCTTGGATACCATTGCAGCCACCTTCGAAATCTTTTTCTTCCCTTGGAAAGTCACTGCGGGTCCACCTGGTGCTTTCACCAACACCTCCTTCTGCTTGCATTTAATTGTGGCATCATATATTGCCATCCAATCAATGCCCACGATGACATCCACACCCAAGACTTGCAGCTCGATCAAATCAATGCCGAACAACCTCCCACCAATCTCGATATCACAGCCCTCGTAATATCGATCAGCGATCAATTCTTCACCTGACGGCGTTGCCACCGACAATACCTTGCCTGGAAACAACTTAGGCTCCACATCTAAGATCTTCGCAAAATTTGGCGATACAAAAGTATGCGACGAACCAGTATCAAATAAAATCTTTGCCTTTATTCCATTAATTAAAACAATTCCTGTTACAAGAAGAGTGATACTCAATCTTCTATTATTCTCGAATAAAGGCTTTACTTATTACATTGATTTAAAAATAAAATCAGAATTCTTCCATACCCTGTATTACATCTTCCGAGTTACCCGCGTCCTCCTCGATTAATGCAAATACTCGTCCTTACCTCTGGAATTTGCTTCCACCCGAACCATCCTTCCTCAATTGTGGACAATGGGGCTTAGAATGTCCTGCCTGCCCACACTGGGATCAAATCTGCTTTGCCAACTTCGGACATGCTGACCTGTAATGACCTGCCTCCTTGCAGTAATAACAAGTCACTCCCTGAGTTGCAGGTGCCTTCTGCACCAGATCACTGAACTTGATCTGCTTTGCGAGGAATCCCTTCCCACTCTAACCTGATGCTGGCCTCTTGTTCCGGTTCCATGTATCTTGCTTCCTCTGGAACTGGTCCATGTCCTCCTCAGTCATAGCTGCTCTCCTGACCAGCTTGGCGAACCTTCTGATGCCCAACGGGATCATCCTCGACCTCAAGTTTGGCCTCAAGCCCTGCTCAAACTTCTTGGCCTTCTTCGCCTCGTCAACGATCAACTCTGGTGCATATCTCGACAGCTGAGCAAATTTGGTCTCATACTCTCGCACGGTCATGCTGCTCTGCTGTAGATTCAGGAACTCTGTCGCCTTCTTCTCCTGAATATCTAGGGAAAAGAAGCGATCCCTAAATTCCTCCAGAAAAGCTTCCCAAGTCATCGGCTGGTCTCCCAAAGTCCTTTTCAGCGATTCCCACCAGACACCAGCGTCCTTTTCCAGTTGCATAGTAGCCAACTTCACCTTATTGGCTACCGGAGTCTCCGATACCTCGAAGATTGTCTCCATCCTCCTAATCCAATCGTCAGCTGCATTTGGATCAGATTGCCCCTCAAAAACTGGCGGCCTCATCCTCTTAAAGGACTCGATCTGCTTGATAGGATCGGCGTTAACCAATCCCTGTCCAGCTCCATGATTTTGCTACTGATTCTGCTGTTAATTTTGACTTTGCGCCAAATTAAATGCCATTAGCGCATTCAGAGTCTGATACACCTTGGCGAATTCAGCCTCAAGATCGATTCCAGTTCCTCGAGAACTACCAGATCCATCATCATTGTTACCACCATTCCTGGGTCTGGGTGCATCCATAATGAATACTGCAAAACGAGGGAAAAGTCAGAGCACCACACACAATTCAAACTCACATCAATATCTTTTGGCAAAACCTCACTTGTATCCCAAAGGTAAAACATCATGTTTCAGTTCTATGTGATACTCACTCTTTAATGTCCACACCTAGGTACTCACACTCTAGTATCCACACCTAGGTTATTTTTATGTCATGTTTATTATTACAATTGAAGCATGCTCTGATACCAATCTCTGTAGCTACCCAAATTTCTAATATAATATCTTAGAAAATACGTGGCACAATCCCAGCATCAACTTCAATGTAACATTAAACACAACCAACACCAATGAAATTTTCAACTTTTATTACAATAATTTTTTACATAGCACAGCGGAATTTAAAACATCTCAAATCATAATTTTCTTTTATTCACAACACAGTCTTTTTACAACACTGCTTTACAAATTTACACAAAACTCTATTAAATCAATTTATCTCAAAACTAACTCAAGTATCCACACCTCCAAACTCTAAGAAACAACCTGCAACACATGAGACTAGAGATGATCCCTAACCCCCAAAACTAAAGGGATCAGTCATAAATGGTGTGAGTGACATAAAGCAAACAACATAAATGAACATTTAAGCATGGATTCTTAAACAACATGTAATAAACAAGAATACCTAAAATATGACATAGCTAGGAAACATGTAAACAACAAGTGAAACTAAACTAAGTGTCAAGTATAGAAAACAGGAAAACCACGTGCATAAAACCGAGTCAGGAAAACACAATTTCTATATGCGGACTCTCTAATGCGTACTTGTCGAAGTCTATGCATCCCACTCTACATAGGTTCGGTGCAAGCCCTTAACGTCTTCACTTCATAGGGTTCAATCCCCCGCTATGCAACTAATCCTATCACAATGACTACTACGAGATAAAAATAAACTGTGAACATTAGCCAATGCCCGATAATTCCGGAGATAAATCCCACACCACAAGTAATCACCTGGATAATTCTGGAGATATATCCCACACCGAAACATTGACACATCATCACACGAATACTACATGTGTGTCGCCTCGATCCCGATAATTCTGGAGATCAATCCCACACCACAAGTAATCACCTGGATAATTCCGGAGATATATCCCACACCACAGGTAATTTACCTGGATAATTTCGGAGATAGATCCCACACCACAAGTAAGTTACTTGGATAATTCCGGAGATTAAATCCCACACCGAAAGCCATAATGAGGTACATAACTCATGTTCCCGTTCATCATATCACCACTAGTGCCTGTCCTTATCATTTTTGGGTTATTTAATTACTTAACGAATCTCCTAGAGTTGGTGTACCCTACCGGACTTAACTCAAAACTGAACAACTGGAATGCCTGAACAGGCCTCAACAAAAGAACTCAAGCGCTGGTATACTAGGGTCACACACACACCCTCTAGAGACTCAACTCAAATATCTCAACCAACTTTCCACCATAAATAGCTCAACTGAATATCTTGAAATCATATGCTTAACAGAAGACAAAGTATAGACTAAAATATTTGAAGGCTAATCTTTTGAAAGAACATTCAAGGTTATGAAACATCAGTACCAGTCGACTTATTACTGTAGTAAGTCGACTGTCCAGAGGAAAAATATCCATGATTCTAAGAAAATAAGTTATGTAACATAAGTCGACTTAAAAAAGCCATCAGTCGGCTTACCCGAGGTAAATTTCAGTAACTTCAAGAAATATTCTAAGTATTATAAGTCGACTTAAGGGGTCATAGGTCGACTGTCCAGAAAAGATACTGCGATAACTTTGCAAAATAAGTTCTAAGTACACCAGTCGACTGAACAAGGGTCAAAGTCGACTGTCCAGAATGAATTTTCAAAAAGCTAAAGACACAGCAGCTGGGTCGTACCAGTCGACTGAAAAGTCTACCAGTCGACTGTCAGCCTACAGTTTGCATAATTTAGGTCTGTATACAATAATCAAAATTTGAGTTTTTCTAAAGATTTATTGTTTGTGAAAATAATTCGTATTCAGGTAAAAAAAATGACAATCTCAAAGTATCCTCAGATTGGATACATTACTCAAATCAACCAATGTCTCAAAACTCAAGTTCTCATGTTCTAAATTCCTGATTCTTCCATTAGGGTTTCTCAATACTGAATTTTTTTCACAACTCCAAACTAAAATCTGATTTGTATCCACGAGATCCAGATGTTCATCCATCCAATCCCTTATTATCATAACCATACTCATATCTTAAACATGCTTTCTAGCAATGCAAATTTATAAACCAAGATCTACTAAACATTCATAGATTTCACATACATAATACGACAACAATCATTGCATTGCTCAAACAAACATGTCCCAAACAAACAATGGAACGATCATTCACATAAGTCGAAATAACAACCAAATCTACAACATTCACATAAAGCAAACAACAAACAATTTTACATCACTCACATAAAATATACACAAAGCAAAACAACATGTCACTCACCTTAGGAATGAAGAGATCCAACAAGAAAGTCTCTCCTTTTGCGAGATCCAAATTCCTCCTCTTGGTCCTCCAAAAAATATCACAAACTTCTATACTGTGCAGCGAATGACGGTTGCAAATTCTTTTTAAATATTCGGAATGAAGTTTAGGGTTTTACCCACTTTTGCAAAATAATCCCTTCAAAATACAACTTTATATATATAGCTCTATTCTTGGAAATTCAATAAAATTCATTTAAATTAGGATTTAAAGGTAAAATATAATCCTAAATCTCAACCGGTACTGTTCAAAATGTTCAGAAAATATATTTTACATTTTAACCCCTAAAAATGACAAATTTGCAAAAAGGTCCTTCTTTTCTCAAAATTTGCAAATAGTTCCAATTAATTTCAGAAAAATCTGGAAAAATACTAAATAAATCCCAAATATTAAATAATGATTTTTCATGAAGAAAACTTGACTTTCAAACTTCTCAAGAAAGTATTTGCACGCGTTTTGCACGTATAAAAATGATATATTTTCAGAAAATATTTATAAATTCTCCAAAAATCATTTTAGTCATTTATAAACCGTTAAAAATAATATTTTAAAAATACGGGGTTCTACAACAGGTCCCCCGGTGGAGGTCATGTAACACTTGCGGGCCATCTCTTGACTACCGCTTACTTCCCCTACACCTGACTTGGTGGGGAACTTCATTTTAAGATGACAAGCCGAGGGGACGGCCTCTAAAGCAGTAAGGCCAGGTCGGCCTAGAATCACATTGTAAGCAGCTGGGATGTCGACGACCAAGAAATCCATTGGCTCCGTCCGGGTAGTAGGAGTTTTGCAGTGGTTACGTCCAGGGTGATCACCCCTTGATAGTCACTAGCACTCCCGTGAATCCATGGAGCTTGTAGCCGGCGGGTTTCAGCCTGTCCCGTAATAACTTGAGTCCTCGGAAGGCCACCAGGAAGAGGATGTTGACAGAGCTACCATTGTCTACCAGAATCCTCTCCACTTTGAAGTTGGCCATGTGGAGGTTGATTACCAATGCATTGCAATAGGGGGTTCGGACACCCTCCAGGTCTTCATCCGAGAAACTGACCGGGACTCCGAGGCCTTTGGGAGGGGGTATGTCGTGAACCAAATTGACTTCTCGTATGAAAGCCTTCCGGGAAGAGTTGGAGGTTCCTCCCATGGGACCTCCATGAATGAGATGCAAGATGCGTTCCTCTTCAAACTCGGGAGTCTCGTCGTGCCTCTCGGGACACTTGTTAGGCCCCCTGGGGGAAGGAGGAAGATCAATTCAGTCCTTTCTCACAAACTTAGACAGCTGCCCTCTCTAGATGAGGGCCTCAACTTCATTCTTCAGGGCTCGACAGTCGTTGGTGTCGTGGCCGTGGTCTTGATGATATCGGTACCACTTTTCCTTGTCCCCCTTCTTGCTGAGGGTATTCATCTTCGGGGCAGGAGGCAGAACTCCTTCCTTCTCGACCTCCATTAGAATAGTGTAAATGTTGGCGTTAAGAGGGGTAAACTTCTCGAATCTGGGAGGCGGGCGGCGCTGGCCCCCGTTGTCCTTCTGGAGCTTCTTAGCTCCTTCTTCTTCAGCTGCCTTTCTCTTGGTCCCGGAGGAAGAACCCTCAAAAGTGGGGCGGTGTTCAGCTTCCTCGGCCCGGATATACTTCTCGCTCCTGAGAAGAAGGTCGGAGAAGTTTTGCGGGGGCTTTTTGGCTAGGGAGGACCGAAGGCTTGAGTTGAGGACATTTGATTGGAAGGCTGTTGCAGCGACCGATTGGTCGAGGGAGGCAATGGACCTAGCTTCCGTGGTAAACCACTTCACATAATCTCTCAGCTTCTCACCCTTCTTCTGATTGAGGTAGAGTAGCAAAATACTAGTCTTCTTGGTGCGGCGGCTACTCACGAAGTGGGTGACGAAGAGGGTCTCAAATTGTTGAAAGGAGAATATGGAGGATGGGGCAAGACGAAAGTACCATTCTCGGGCCGGACCCTTGAGAGTAGCTGGGAAGGTTTTGCACAGTAGAGCATCAGAAGCATGGTGGATCAACATGAGGGTCTTGAAGCTCTCGATGTGGTCCACGGGGTCTGACTCCCCAGAGTAACTCTCAAACTGCGAGGGCTTGAAGCCTATTGGAATGGGTGCCTCCATGATTGTTCGAGAGAAGGGAGGTCAGCTTGGACGGAGGGTCCTTCGTCTCAGCTCTTCTTCTTAATCTAGTTGGCCGAGGTGCCTCTCCATCTCGTAGAGACGGTGGTAGACCGCATCGTCCCTTCGACGGTAACCGAGTGAGTCTCTGGACTCATCTTCATAAGAAGGGGAGCACGGAGTTCGGCAATGGAAGCTAGGGGAATGGCGAGAACTGTGATGGCAGTAGCTCAGAGCTTGATGAGGAGTTAGGGACCGATGGCGAGGACTTTGGACTGGAGGAGGAGTGAGGACCCTTTGAGCATTGTTGTTGTTGTTTGGTCGGAGGTCGAGGGCTTGCAAGATCGCGGCTTGGAATTGTTGGAATTCGGCTCGGGTGATAGGCCCGTTTTCGTCCCTCGGGGGCTGCCGACCAGTGGGAGAGTGATGCCTTCTTCGATGGTAATCAGGGGACTCTCTCTCTGCCCCCTACGAGGAGGCGACCTCCCGTGGTCGTGGCGACGAGGAGATCGTTCATTTGGAAGTTCCGGGTGGGAGGCTCCCTCATGGACCCGCCTTTCATCCAAACGATAGCAAAGGTCCTCTTCTTTCTGCCGGTTGAGAAGGGTATTGCGGAGGTCTTCGGAAGGCCGGGGGTTGTGAGATGCCATTGAATCGGTAGAAGGGTTGTGTATGGAGATGCGGTTTCGATGAGGAGGTTAGTTCTGAGGGTTGGGACGAGAGGCCCCTGCACCGGCATTCTGGGGCCTGAGCAGAGCCCTTTGGGATTGAAGGTTCTGAAGAGGAGGTTGGTGTAACGCCCCGAATTCCAAAATACACTGAATTCAAGATTCCACAGGATCTTTACACTTCTTTTGTACAATTTTAAAAGGAAATTTAAACTTTTCACTTTACATCAGAGTTTACATGAAAACTTTACACTTTACATTTTACAGCGGAAGCAAATTTACAACATTTAAATAAATGTACATCAATATTTGAATAATCAACATTTGAATAATCTCTAAGCATCTGTGCTTCTTTAATCTTTATCATGTAATTTACCCTGCATACAAAACTGTGGGTACGTCAATTTATTCAACCGACGAACATTATACACGGCCATCCTCTCTATGCTAGAAACAGTATAACTGATTTTCCATATTTAACAAACACAAACTTGTCACATATCAAACTAAAGGGAATACCCTAATGATGTCGTGTTGTGATTGTGCACTTAATCCTTAATGCAGTTATTTATATTACATGACACTAATGCACACTTGTTCGGATTCTATGCATCCCATATTACATAGGTCCGAGGGCAAGCCTCTTATTCGTTCTTCATCTTTGTAGGGTTCAATCCCTCGTCGTGACTTAATCTACTACTGTAACTAAGGTAAGTATCCTAGATGATCTATGAGTACATGCTCGTGTACAGAAAACCTGGAGGGGAATCTCACGCCATGTCTTGACTCATCAAGCATGCATTCTGTGGCAATTCAGCCTCCATCATGGCACACGATCCTCTTGCAGTCACCAAACATCCCACAAGCGTCGCCAAGGTCTGATCATTCTGAGTAGTGCCCACACCATATCTTGACGCATCAAGAATGCATTCTGTGGCTCATCCCCGCATCGTAAACTCGAAGCTCTCATACTTGTGTTTTTCTCTCACTTTCATCACCTCTTCACTATGTACTAAATTCTTAAATTTAATGAAATCATGAACAAAATCAATCTCTTAGAGTTAGCCCTCTCACTACTACCGGTCTTATTTCTTTCATTTCACAATGACCCAACCTGGTCTTTTCAATTTTAATAATCATAATTATTCATCACTTTCACTTGCCGGTGTGAGTTTTGGCTACACTCTAATTTTCAATTTCAATTCATAAATTCACATATTTGAGTTGTCATACTCAATAATATTTCTTTTTTCCAATCATGATTTCAAATTATTCATGAGTCCATAAACATACATAGAATTCAATTATTCCTTATGTATTTCATCAAATATCATCTTTACATTAAAATCACATCATTAGTTATATAGTCAAAATGAGTATTCACAACTCATAATTGTCACACTATTCTCCAATGAGAATAATTCACATCACTTCACTTCCTATAATTTCTTTCTTTATTATACTTCCATTCTAGCACTTTATTTCAAGTTCCTTTGCGAATTATAAACTCCACGAAATATAGATGTAGAACTATAGTTCTATTTATACATTTGTTCTCACAAATATACTCTATTTTATTATGATAACTCCCAAATTATTTTTCATAAGTCCCACATATTTTTAGAATAATAAACATAATTTTTCCATAATTTTTAATCATCAAAAACAACCCCAAGAAAATATTACTTCCCCCAATTTAATACTGGCCGAGACCAGTATTCGAACCCACAACCAGAGGGAAACAAGCCACAGGCACAGACCACTAGGCCGATCGTGCCAGCGATATGAAGGAGGGCTGAGAGCTATAAATGCTCTCAGCTGTAACCTTATTATTTTTAAATGTTCGAACAAAATATATGGTGTCAACGGGATTCGATCCCTCAACCTCTGAGAAACCCCGCACGACACTGTAGCGATTTAGAGCATCCCGACCACTTGAGCTACAAGCTCAGGTTGTCATATTACAACTCGAACTCTAATTAAAATCAATTCTCTCTGTTTAATAGAACGTTTCAATGTTCAAGAAGCTATCATTGATTTTGCTTTTACTAAAACTTACTGTAAATTTCCAGATTAATTATTCCCATCATAGTTTATACTCCAGTATATAAAAAAATAATTTTTTTTAATAATTAAACACATATTTTCCATACAGTTTGGTTAAATCATAAGCTACTACTAACACATTTCTTTTTCGACATTTCTTATCAAATTTTGATTTCAATGATCTCTACATCAATTCTCTGTTTTTAATCATTTCACAAACCCACAAATTATACTTTTAGTCATTCATCACAATATTATCACACAAGGTCCATTTAAGCATACAAAACTACAATGTCATCTACTAATTTTTGCTTATAGTTCTTGATGTTAATAATAAATTTTTCTTCAAACAATCCATAGCTATCATCCATTTACTCACAACTTCAATTAAATGATGGAAACACATACACGCCATTGATTAACATTCCAATCAATTAATAAGCCATTTTTTTCCAATTAAAATGTACTCTTTATTAATCTTTTTCATGCATCATTAATTCAATTTAGTTCTAGCATGCTTCCTAATTAGAAATACGGAAAATCACCCATCTTAATTTGGAGAGAATACAATTAGCAACACCTCCTAAACAAATATCCTTGCCAAGAGAGCGGTCCTCCTCCTCGTCGATGCGCACACGAGCTCCAAGATGCCAAACCCGAGCACTCCCTTATTGCCGGCCTTCCTCTTCCTTGGTGCAAACACAATCCTCACACAACTCTCAATATTTTAACTCACTTGCTATACTACTAATAATGTATTCTATACTATAGGACTTGGAGAAATAATTAGTACAAAAATAACTCAGCAAGGGGGGGGGGGATATTTATACTAAAAATTTGCATAAATGGAAGGCTAGGATTAAACTAGGAGTTAGAAACAAAAGGCTAGGATTCAAGGAGGAGTTACAATAACCAACCATGATCAAGTAACCACCACCCATGACTCCACTTGAATTTTCCATTTCCCTCCAAAGCCAAAACCGGCCATGCAAGGGTGCATTTGCACGTGTACGTGCAATGCACGTGCATGCAATTGTCTCCATTCAAAAAAAATGTACATTATATTTTCAATAAAAATAATCTTTAAAATGTGTTCTACATTACAAGTTGTATAAAAATACTCATGGGCTTTAGTTAATGGGCCAAAATACTTGTTTTTATAAAAGAAAATAAATAAATTAAACTTTGGGCTTAAAAGAAAGGCTTAAGTTTATTTGAAAAAGGCCTTTATATAAAAATAATTAAAGAGCACATATTTATTTACATATATCATTATGAAGAAAATAATTATAAAATTTAAAACTACAAAAAAATATTGCACGTGCACACTCCGTGCAAATATACATAATTTTCATAAATGAAAATCGGGACATTACAGTTGGTCCTGCTGTAGGGGCTGATCAGGTTGAGGAGGGAGTTGCCCCTGCTGCTGGACGGTTTGGAGGGGGACCTCCTGTTGCGGTTGAAGAGGAGTGGGTCCGCGGTTGGACCCTTTGGATCTCATTTTCCTTGGAGGCATGGCTGGAGGTGATCTTAACCAATGGAAGAGGATGGATTGCTACTCGTGGTTCCCACAAACGGCGCCAATCTGTTACCGCTAAATCTGGTGTGGGGGCAAACAGATAGAATTTGTGGATTCTTTGGGATGTTGAATTGTCAAACCTGAAACATTTCCGCCAGAGTTTGATCGTGATCTCTCGCCGTTCACCTGCAAAAAGTGAGAAATACCGGGGTTGATCTCGGCGACGCACCCTCCGATGCTCAAGTCAGTAATCAGGGAAGATTATGAATGAGCTTTGATTGGCAAAAGATTGATTACCTGTTAACAATGGGGGATGGGGGGTATTTATAGCCGCCTTAGGGACCAGTTTCGGGATAAGATCAAATCCCTACTTCCCAGTGAATGGATAGAGTCAATCAGGGCCGTTGATTAAGTATAATCATAAACCCTAATTCTATCTAGCTGGACTGGGTACTTTGCGGGTTCGAACCCGCACCCAGTTAAGGCGAATCCGTTCGTGGACTATTGGGTCTATGGAGAAAAGACCCATTACCCATTTTAGACCCGTCTGTAGGTGAAATTACCATTTTATCCCCGAGCTTTAAGATTCGCGCCCAATTTGGAAGGTTCCGATTTAATCCTATTTTTAACCATATTAGATACATAGTGAAGATGTGATGAAAGTAAGAGAAAAACATTGAGTATGAGGGCCATTGAATTGGCGGCGTGAGAGTATTCACAGGATGTCCCATGATGAGTCATGATAGGGCGTGGATACTGCTCTAGAGTACCGTCCCGGTGGCGATGCTCGTGGGGTGTTTGACTACTGTGGGTGGTGTCATGTCTATGGTAGGAGCTGAATTACCACAGGATGCCTACATGATGAGTCATGTATCAGTGCGTTGGGATTCCCTCCAGGGTGCTTACACATGAGTTCGTAGGTCAGAAAACATCTAGGATACTTATTGTAGTTATAGTAGTAGATTAAGTCATGGCGAGGGATTGAACCCTACAAGATGAAGAACGATTAAGGGTTTGCCCTCGGACCTATGTAGTATGGGCTGCATAGACTCTGAACAAGTGCGCATTAGTGTCATATAATATAAATAATTGCATTAACGATTAAGTGCACATTCACAACACGACATCAATAGGATAGTCCCTTTAGTTCTGTTTGTGACAAGTTTACGTTTTGCTAAGAAATGAGAATCATTATACTATTTTCGGCATAGAGAGGATGGCCGTGTATAATATTTCGTCAGTTGAATGAACTGATACGCCCACAATTTTATATGCAGGGTAAAGATGCTTGACAATTGAAGTATACATGCTGCGCAGGATTGATTTAAATATTATTTCATGTAAATTGATTGTAATATTGCTTCCGCTGTGATAATGTACAAGTATAATGTAACTCTGATGAAAGAAAAGTTTTTATTTCCTTGTAAAATTGTACGAAAGAAGTGTAAAGATCCTGTGGAACTTGAATTCAGTTGTATTTTAGAATTTGGGGTGTTACAGAGTGTAACGCCCCGAATCCCAAATACACTGAATTCGAGATGTTCTACAGGATCTTTTCACTTTCTTAGTACACTTTTACAGGGAAATAAAAACTTTTCATCATACATCAGAGATTACATCATAATTACATCTTTCTTTTGCACAGCGGAAGTAAAATACAATAATTAAATACAAGTACAACAGCTTGATAAAATCTTTAAGCATCCAAATCCTCTTTAATCTTTAGCATGACATTTACCTGCATGTTAGACTGTGGGTACGTCAGTTTATTCAACCGACGATCATTATACACGGCCGTCCTCGCTTGCCGGAAATAGTATAACTTAACATTTCATATTTAGCAAACACAAACTTGTCACATTCAAATTAAAGGGGTCTACCCTATTGATGTCGTGTTGTGATTGTGTACTTAGTCCTTAATGCAGTTAATTATATGACACTAATGCACACTTGTTCGGATTCTATGCATCCCATACTACATAGGTCCGAGGGCAAGCCCTTATTCGTTCTTCATCTTGATAGGGTTCAATCCCCCGTTATGTCTTACACTACTACTGTAACTACGGTAGTGTCTTAGATGTCCTATGATCTATGAGCCCATGTCCAGGCAGCCTGGAGGGGAATCCCACGCACTGTCACGACGCATCGAGCAGGCAACCTATGGATAATTCAGCCTCCGCCATGGAACAATGGCACCACCCATAGCCACTCGAACATCCCACGAGCGTCGCCACCGGGACGATAATTCCGGAGTAGCGCCCACGCACTGTCTTGACGCATCAAGCAGGCAACCTGTGAATCGCTCTCACACCGCTATCCGTTGGCCCTCATACTCATGTTTTTCTTCTACTTTCATCACATCTCCACTATGTACTAGTCCTTAGTTTTATTTAAGAATCATGAACAAAATAATCACTAGAGTTAGCCTCTCCATCAACCGGACTTATTCATTTGTTTCAACATGACCAACCTTGGTCTAATTTCAATTCAATTCATTTTTCTCAATGCCGGGGAGACTTAGCTACTCTATTTCAAATTTCATTTCACAATCTTTAAGTCATAACCACTTTCATGTCACAATTCCATATTCTTTCTTATTCATGATTGCTCTTTGTTCACAAGTCCATAGTGAATACTTACAACTCATAAAAATTCATATTCATGGCCAACAATTTCATCAACATGATTTCTAAATTCCAATATCATACAATGCACTCATGCACTTATAATTAAACACAATATCCTCAAGTGAAAAGTTTATAATATCATGTCACACCACAAACTCTTTTGTGTCAATTACTTCTTAATAAACCCATTTCATTATATCTTTATAAAGTGAAAATTTCCATAAAAGTGTCTTAGAACCATAGCTTTAATTATACTATTTGTTCACAAACTACATTATATTTTCTTCAAATAATACCCAACTCAATCCCATAAAATTCCTTGTATTTTTATGAAAATTACCATATTTTTCTCACATTTTTTGGACATCAAAAACTCCCAAAAAAATATTTTTTATAAAGTGCTAGGGGAAGGATTCGAACCCAGCACGGTAGAGAAGAAGGCCAGAGCACCCGCCAATAGGCCAATCTGTGCTAGCGATTTGAAGAGGGTGGATTAAGTATATGTGCTTCAGTTCGCTGTCCATATATATTTATACACAGTCAAGTAAAAAGATGGTGAGGCCGGGTTTCGAACCGCACCGCTCAGGGAAACCGAACACAGTCACCGACCGCCTAAGCCACTGGCTCAGGTTGTCACAGTGTTGGGTTAAAACCCATTAGTTCCATATTCGCACTGTTTTTAGAAAACAACTCGACGTTTAAATCTATTTGGTTCATATTGCCTCTATACAAACCACTGAAAAATTCCAGATTTAATCATCTTTATTCAATCTTCAAAACAGCAAGTATAAAATAATTTTTTGTATTAAAAACATAATTTTCTCCACCCAAATTAATAATTTGTTTATTAAAACTATAATAACTTTTATTTTCGACAAAGAAATCAATTGATCTTCTAATCTCTCTTTTATTCCCAAATTTTCCATGATAATTTACTGGTTATTAATCTACATTCACACCACAATACAACTTTGGATTTTCCCATACCCATACTAGCAAAAGAATTCATATAGCACATGAATAGGTGAAACTCAACAATTACTAAGTTTGGTACATTTCTAATTTGATGACAACAAGCAATTCTTTGGTTCATTTATGCCACTTCTACACATGAATTCAACATACTCATAACTCAAGCATTCAATATACTATTCTATTCAAATTCCATAGTGTCAATATCTTTATCAATTGTCATGTTTCAACCACACAATTTGCAAGTAATTAATAAAGATTTTCACACATCATGCTAATCACATTGCATCATTATTTAATTAAACTAATAATCATAGAAAGTGCTTCATATATTTTAATTTCATGCAAGCATTTCACATACACAATTAATCACATCATTCTAAGCCATTCACATACTAACTTTTTAATTAGAGTGGTCTCTTATTAGTATTTTCCATGTATAGTATTATCAATATACTAGCATGAACCCTATATTAGAAACATGAATTGTTTTACCCACCTTAATGGAGAGAACACAAAAGAAATAAGTCCTAGTAGATGAGAACACCTCCTCCTAGCCAAAAGAGTGCACCACTTTCAAGCTCCCAAGCCTAGCCGAAATGCTTCTCCAAGCCGATTGCTCCCCTAGCCGAATGCTTCCCTCCTTGGCCGAAAGCTCCAAGCAACCAAAAAACCACACACTCTCTTATCTTTTATAACTCTCACAATATATTACTATAGCTTTAGAAATTACACTTTGCATATGAAAAATTTGCCATGAGAAGGGGGGTATTTATACTAAAAAATGAGTGGAATGGAGGGCTAAGATCATCTTGGTGGTTGCAAAATGAAAGGCTTAGATTCAAGTAGGAGTTAGGAAAACTACCCACCTCCTTGAAACTACCCCCATGTTCTCCACACCAAATTTCAACTTTTCCCTCCAAGGAATGCTACCGGCCAAGCATAGTGAGTGTGCATTGCACGTGTACGTGTAGTGCACGTGCATGCAACTAGACCAAATTTGTACATTCTAAAATTGTATAAAAAAATAATTTTGTTTAAAAAGGTCTTCTACATGACAAGTTTAATTAAAAATAACTTAATTCATGGGCTTTCTTTTTGGGCCAAAATAATTTTAAAAAAATAATTAAAATAAAAAAATGCTTTTGGGCTTTTTAAGAAAAAGCTTTTTAGTTAGATCAAATAAGGCTTTTAAAGAAGGCTTTTTGTACTAAAATAATTTGAGAAAATTATATTCAAACATACACATCATGACAAAATAGTCCAAAAATATTGCACGTGCACAACACGTGCAAAATAAATAATTTCTCATTAATTGAAAAATCAGGGTATTACAGCACTCCCTCCTTAGAATAGTTCCGTCCCCGGAACTACAATCAAGAGCGAGAGAACAAACAAAATACAACACACTCAACAAGAAATAAAGATACAAAAATACAATCAAGCAAAAAGCTCAGGATAGTCCCTCAACATCCTCTCCTCAGATTCCCAAGTAGCCTCTTCAACCAAGTGGTTTCTCCAGACTACCTTGACCATCGGTATCGTCTTATTCCTCAAGACTTTCTCCCTACGGTCAACAATCTCAACAGGAGACTCGATGTAATTCAGGTCTAACTGCAAACCTTCCGGCACTTCAGGCAAATGATGACTCGGGTCCGGAATATAACCTCTCAGCATAGACACATGAAAGACATTGTGCACCTGAGACAACTCTTCCGGTAATTCAAGCAGGTAAGCAGTTTTCCCGATCCTTTTCAATATCTTATACGGGCCTATAAACCTCGGGGCTAACTTCCCGCCTTTGCCAAAACGAACCACACCTTTGCTGGGTGATACCTTCAGAAAGACGAAGTCACCAACCTCAAACTCAAGGTCCCTTCTCCGGTTGTCTGCATAGCTTTTCTGCCTGCTCTGAGCTTCCACCAACCTTTTCCTGATCAGATCAATCTTCTCAGAAGTCAGTTGCACAAGCTCAGGACCAAACAACTGATGCTCCCCCACTTCATACCAACACACAGGAGTTCTGCACTTCCTGCCATACAGAGCTTCGTACGGCGCCATCCCAATACTGGCCTGAAAACTGTTGTTGTAGGCAAACTCCACCAAAGGTAAATGCCTTTCCCAACTGCCTCCAAAGTCTAGTATACAACACCGCAGCATATCCTCAAGAATACGATTGACTCTCTCGGTCTGCCCATCGGTCTGCGGATGAAAAGCAGTGCTGAAATCTGTCTTGGTACCCAAAGCTGCCTGAAGACTCCTCCAGAAATGCGAAGTAAACCGCGCATCTCGATCAGACACAATAGTCGAAGGAACGCCATGAAGTCGGACAATCTCACCAACATACATCTCAGCCAACTTGTCCATCGAAGCAGTGAGTTTCATCGCCAAAAAGTGAGCGGACTTGGTAAGTCGATCGACTATAACCCAAATTGCATCATTGCCTTTAGGACTCTTAGGCAATCCCGTAATGAAATCCATACTGATGTTATCCCACTTCCATTCCGGAATAGGTAACGGCTGTAATAGACCTTCGGGTCTCTGATTTTCGGCTTTAACTTGCTGACAAACCTCACACTTCGCGACAAATTCAGCCACATCCCGTTTCAAACCTGACCACCAGAAATGCTGCTTGATGTCTTTGTACATCTTAGTACTCCCAGGATGTACCGACAAAAGAGTAGCATGCACCTCCTGAAGAATACTCTCTTTCAGGTCCGCCTGATTTGGAACGCACAGCCTGTCTCCGAACCACAGCACTCCATCCCTGGTTTGAAATCCGGGCAACCTGCCAGCACCAACCTGCTCCTTCATCTCCAGAATATCAGCATCAACCTCCTGACTTGCAATGATCCTTGCATTCAAAGTAGGCTGAAGCCTCAACTGAGCCAAAGATGCTCCCAATCCTTGCAAGACAACCTCAATACCAGCTCGGTCCAACTCCTCAATCAGATGCCTCTGAGTTGTAATCAAACAGGCCAAACTGCTCTTGCGGCTAAGTGCATCAGCAACAACATTAGCTTTTCCGGGATGATACTTGATCTCAGGTCGCATATCCTCGAGCACTTCCAACCATCTCCGCTGCCTCAGATTGAGATCCCTCTGCTGATATATATACTTCAAGCTCTTGTGATCCGTGTACATATTCAACTTCTCACCGTACACGTAGTGCCTCCATTGCTTCAAGGCAAAGATAATCGCAGCCAACTCTAGATCATGAGTCGGGTAATTTTTCTCATGCGGTCGTAGTTGCCTAGACCCATAAGCGATTACTCTTCCTTCTTGCATTAAGACACAACCAAGCCCCCGATGTGAAGCATCGCTATAAACATCATACTCGACACCAGCTCTAGGCAAAGCCAAAATAGGTGCAGTAGTCAGTCTATCTTTCAACTCCTGAAAACTCGCCTCACATTGCTCGGTCCACTTGAAGCTCACATTCTTCTTGGTCAGCCCTGTAAGCGGTACAGCTATCTGAGCATAACCTTGAATGAATCTCCGATAATACCCAGTCATCCCAAGGAAACTTCTGACTTCCTTCACTGTAGTATGCCTTGCCCAGTCTCTCACTGCCTCTATCTTCTGAGGATCAGTTGCCACTCCCTCCTTAGAAAGGATGTGACCCAGGAATGCCACTTCAGATTTCCAGAAATCACACTTGGATAACTTGGCATACAACTGCTGCTCTTCCAACTTCTGCAACACCGCTGCCAGATGCTCAGTGTGCTCCTCCTCTGACTTGGAGTACACGAGAATATCGTCGATAAACACCACGACGAAAGAATCAATAAACGGCCTCAGAACTCTGTTCATCAAGTCCATGAAGATTGCGGGTGCATTCGTCACTCCGAATGGCATAACTAAGAATTCGTAATGCCCATGCCGAGTTCTAAATGCAGTCTTGTGCACATATTCAGCTTTCACTCGAACTTGGTGGTAACCTGATCGAAGATCTATTTTGGAGAATACAGCTGCTCCTTGTAGATGATCGAACAAGTCATCAATTCGAGGAATCGGATACTTATTCTGAATAGTGACCTTATTCAGCTCCCGGTAATCGATGCACATCCTCATCGATCCATCCTTCTTCTTTACCAAAAGCACTGGTGCTCCCCAAGGTGACGCACTAGGTTGAATAAAGCCTTTTCCCAACAGTTCCTCAATCTGCCGTTTCACCTCATCCTGTTCCACTGGAGCCATCCTATAAGGTGCCTTAGAAATGGGTGCACTTCCCGGTTGAACAGTGATGCTGAACTCTACATCACGATGCGGAGGTAACCCAGGAAAATCTTCCAAGAACACAGTCGGATAGTCCCGAACCACAGGAATCCTTTGCACTTCCACAGGAGTCTCTTCCTTGCGGATAGTAGCCACCAGCTTAGAACATTTCCACTTCCCTTGGAACACGACTTCAGGTCCACCTGGAGCCTTCACTGTCACCGTCTTGGCCTTACACTCGATGCTTGCACTGTACACCGACATCCAGTCAATGCCAATGATAACATCGACTCCCAAGATAGTCAGCTCGATCAGATCAATGCCAAAGATTCTATCCCCAATTACAATCTCGCAATCAGCATAATACCGATCAGTGGTTAAAGTTTCCCCTGACGGAGTAGCTACTGATAAGATCTTGCCTGGGAAAGTCTTCGGTTCAACTCCCAACACTTTAGCAAACTTTGGAGACACAAAAGTATGAGAGGATCCAGTATCAAACAATACGACAGCTTTAATTCCAAATTCCGATGCAAAGGTCCATTGAATTCGAAGTATAAGACATGAACCTTCAAGTCAATATTTCCATTTCATTGAATTCCAAACTTTATACATTCGAATTTAAAAGAAAACATTTTTGACATCAGAATGAAAGAAACAGAAGCTATGACACTCTAACTCCTACGGGTCCTCTTCGCTGCTCGAAGTTCTTCCCGCAGTTCATCAACCTCATCCTTCAGCACATCAGTTAGGTTCTTTTTCTTCTCAAGTTCCCAAATCCGATGGCTAAGAACAGAATAGTCGGCCTTCCGCTTCTCCAGCTGAGCCTCCAACAATCCAACTCTCTCCTTCAGGGTTCCCACTTGCCTCTGAAGAGAAGTCACAAGACCACTGGGAACTGGTACTTCCTCTTCGTCGGAAGAAGAATCATCAGATGAATCTGGAGGTGGGGTGATCTCTCGGGATTCAGGGTACTCCTCATCATCAGAATCAGCTTGTCCAGGGTAGTACTCGTCCTCGGAATCTGCCTGTCCAGGATGGTACTCTTCCTCAATGATGTGCCAGTCGTCGCCTCCAGCAGGGTCGAAGTGATCAGCCATCTTAGAAATAGAGAGGAAGAAGGCATAAATTTTAGAGCAACACAAATGTAAGTCACTTACATTTAAATCTCTAGATTCAAACACACACTCTAATGTCCACTTCTAGGGTGTCGTTCCCTATAAATTTGTACAAGTGTGAAAGTGTAGAAAGCGTGGCTCTGATACCACTCTGTAACGCCCCGAATCCCAAATACACTGAATTCGAGATGTTCTACAGGATCTTTTCACTTTCTTAGTACACTTTTACAGGGAAATAAAAACTTTTCATCATACATCAGAGATTACATCATAATTACATCTTTCTTTTGCACAGCGGAAGTAAAATACAATAATTAAATACAAGTACAACAGCTTGATAAAATCTTTAAGCATCCAAATCCTTTTTAATCTTTAGCATGACATTTACCTGCATGTTAGACTGTGGGTACGTCAGTTTATTCAACCGACGATCATTATACACGGCCGTCCTCGCTTGCCGGAAATAGTATAACTTAACATTTCATATTTAGCAAACACAAACTTGTCACATTCAAATTAAAGGGGTCTACCCTATTGATGTCGTGTTGTGATTGTGTACTTAGTCCTTAATGCAGTTAATTATATGACACTAATGCACACTTGTTCGGATTCTATGCATCCCATACTACATAGGTCCGAGGGCAAGCCCTTATTCGTTCTTCATCTTGATAGGGTTCAATCCCCCGTTATGTCTTACACTACTACTGTAACTACGGTAGTGTCTTAGATGTCCTATGATCTATGAGCCCATGTCCAGGCAGCCTGGAGGGGAATCCCACGCACTGTCACGACGCATCGAGCAGGCAACCTATGGACAATTCAGCCTCCGCCATGGAACAATGGCACCACCCATAGCCACTCGAACATCCCACGAGCGTCGCCACCGGGACGATAATTCCGGAGTAGCGCCCACGCACTGTCTTGACGCATCAAGCAGGCAACCTGTGAATCGCTCTCACACCGCTATCCGTTGGCCCTCATACTCATGTTTTTCTTCTACTTTCATCACATCTCCACTATGTACTAGTCCTTAGTTTTATTTAAGAATCATGAACAAAATAATCACTAGAGTTAGCCTCTCCATCAACCGGACTTATTCATTTGTTTCAACATGACCAACCTTGGTCTAATTTCAATTCAATTCATTTTTCTCAATGCCGGGGAGACATAGCTACTCTATTTCAAATTTCATTTCACAATCTTTAAGTCATAACCACTTTCATGTCACAATTCCATATTCTTTCTTATTCATGATTGCTCTTTGTTCACAAGTCCATAGTGAATACTTACAACTCATAAAAATTCATATTCATGGCCAACAATTTCATCAACATGATTTCTAAATTCCAATATCATACAATGCACTCATGCACTTATAATTAAACACAATATCCTCAAGTGAAAAGTTTATAATATCATGTCACACCACAAACTCTTTTGTGTCAATTACTTCTTAATAAACCCATTTCATTATATCTTTATAAAGTGAAAATTTCCATAAAAGTGTCTTAGAACCATAGCTTTAATTATACTATTTGTTCACAAACTACATTATATTTTCTTCAAATAATACCCAACTCAATCCCATAAAATTCCTTGTATTTTTATGAAAATTACCATATTTTTCTCACATTTTTTGGACATCAAAAACTCCCAAAAAAATATTTTTTATAAAGTGCTAGGGGAAGGATTCGAACCCAGCATGGTAGAGAAGAAGGCCAGAGCACCCGCCAATAGGCCAATCTGTGCTAGCGATTAGAAAAGGGTGGATTAAGTATATGTGCTTCAGTTCGCTGTCCATATATATTTATACACAGTCAAGTAAAAAGATGGTGAGGCCGGGTTTCGAACCGCACCGCTCAGGGAAACCGAACACAGTCACCGACCGCCTGAGCCACTGGCTCAGGTTGTCACAGTGTTGGGTTAAAACCCATTAGTTCCATATTCGCACTGTTTTTAGAAAACAACTCGACGTTTAAATCTATTTGGTTCATATTGCCTCTATACAAACCACTGAAAAATTCCAGATTTAATCATCTTTATTCAATCTTCAAAACAGCAAGTATAAAATAAATTTTTGTATTAAAAACATAATTTTCTCCACCCAAATTAATAATTTGTTTATTAAAACTATAATAACTTTTATTTTCGACAAAGAAATCAATTGATCTTCTAATCTCTCTTTTATTCCCAAATTTTCCATGATAATTTACTGGTTATTAATCTACATTCACACCACAATACAACTTTGGATTTTCCCATACCCACACTAGCAAAGAATTCATATAGCACATGAATAGGTGAAACTCAACAATTACTAAGTTTGGTACATTTCTAATTTGATGACAACAAGCAATTCTTTGGTTCATTTATGCCACTTCTACACATGAATTCAACATACTCATAACTCAAGCATTCAATATACTATTCTATTCAAATTCCATAGTGTCAATATCTTTATCAATTGTCATGTTTCAACCACACAATTTGCAAGTAATTAATAAAGATTTTCACACATCATGCTAATCACATTGCATCATTATTTAATTAAACTAATAATCATAGAAAGTGCTTCATATATTTTAATTTCATGCAAGCATTTCACATACACAATTAATCACATCATTCTAAGCCATTCACATACTAACTTTTTAATTAGAGTGGTCTCTTATTAGTATTTTCCATGTATAGTGTTATCAATATACTAGCATGAACCCTATATTAGAAACATGAATTGTTTTACCCACCTTAATGGAGAGAACACAAAAGCAATAAGTCCTAGTAGATGAGAACACCTCCTCCTAGCCAAAAGAGTGCACCACTTTCAAGCTCCCAAGCCTAGCCGAAATGCTTCTCCAAGCTGATTGCTCCCCTAGCCGAATGCTTCCCTCCTTGGCCGAAAGCTCCAAGCAACCAAAAAACCACACACTCTCTTATCTTTTATAACTCTCACAATATATTACTATAGCTTTAGAAATTACACTTTGCATATGAAAAATTTGCCATGAGAAGGGGGGTATTTATACTAAAAAATGAGTGGAATGGAGGGCTAAGATCATCTTGGTGGTTGCAAAATGAAAGGCTTAGATTCAAGTAGGAGTTAGGAAAACTACCCACCTCCTTGAAACTACCCCCATGTTCTCCACACCAAATTTCAACTTTTCCCTCCAAGGAATGCTACCGGCCAAGCATAGTGAGTGTGCATTGCACGTGTACGTGTAGTGCACGTGCATGCAACTAGACCAAATTTGTACATTCTAAAATTGTATAAAAAAATAATTTTGTTTAAAAAGGTCTTCTACATGACAAGTTTAATTAAAAATAACTTAATTCATGGGCTTTCTTTTTGGGCCAAAATAATTTTAAAAAAATAATTAAAATAAAAAAATGCTTTTGGGCTTTTTAAGAAAAAGCTTTTTAGTTAGATCAAATAAGGCTTTTAAAGAAGGCTTTTTGTACTAAAATAATTTGAGAAAATTATATTCAAACATACACATCATGACAAAATAGTCCAAAAATATTGCACGTGCACAACACGTGCAAAATAAATAATTTCTCATTAATTGAAAAATCAGGGTATTACACAGAGTGGTATCAGAGCCACGCTTCTAAGTAGTACAAATTTATAAGGAACGACACCCTAGAAGTGGACATTAGAGTGCGTGTTGAGTCTAGAGATTTAAATGTAAGTCACTTACATTTGTGTTGCTCTATGATTTATGCTTCTTCCTCTCTATCTTTAAGATGGCAGACCACTTCGACCCAGATGGAGATGACAATTGGCATATTATTGAGGAGGATTACTACCCCAGGCAAGCTGATTCAGACGAGGAAGATCCCGAAGAAGTGGAAGAGGAATGGCCTGAGTCCTGAGAGGTCACTCCACCTCTGGATTCATCTGATAATTCTTCTAACGAAGAGGAACCAGTTCCGGGTAATCTGATTGTGTCTCTTCAGAGGCAGGTTGAGACTCTGCAGGAGAGAGTCGGGTTATTGGATGCTCAGTTGGCGAAGCACAAGGATGAGTTTGCAGTTCTCAGTCATCGTATTTGGGAACTCGAGAAGAGAAAAAACATGACCGATGTACTGAAGGAGGAAGTAGAGGAACTATGGGGAGAGCTTTGTGAAGCCAAGAGGAACAGTAGAAGTTAGACCATTGTATCATCTACTACTTTCATTTTGATGTCAGAAATGTTTTAAATTCGAATGTATAAAGTTTGAAATTTAATGAAATGGAAATGTTGACTTAAAAGTTCATGCTTTATACTTCAAATTTAATGGATCTGTTGCATCAGAATATGGCTGGAAGACGAGCTCGTAATGGTGAAGGTCTGGACTTGGAAACGGAGATAGCGAGGGTCTATCAGACACTCAATGCCATTGCCATGAATCAGAATCAGAGAAGGGTGCCTGCGAATCCAGTACCCGAAGCAATCAAACTTGTGGAATCATTTAAACGGATGAAACGACCTTTTTATGAGGGAAAGTCAGAACCTGACATGACTGACAATTGGATCCGGCAGGTAGAGACTATCTTCGAAGTCTTGGAGACCCCGGAAGGCAGCAAGGTGAAGTTGGCGACTTTGCAATTCGAGAAGGATGTGGCTGTATGGTGGCAGTCGATGAAGCAGACGATGGGAGGCTTGGTTCTTGGCTGGGAAGAATTTTTGGAGGAATTCTGCAGTCATTATTTTCCCTCAGACATCTAGGAGAAGAAGGCCATGGAGTTTTTGTTGCTGCAACAAGGTGGCATGTTGATTAGGGAGTATGAGACCAGATTCACTCAGCTCTCAAGGTATGCTCTCGAATTGGTGATGGATGAGGCGAAGAAGGCTCATAAGTTTGAGCATGGATTGAGGCTAAGTTTGAGATCCAGGTTGATATCCCTCGGTATCAGGAGGTTTGACAAGCTGGTTAAATGAGCGAAAGCCACGGAGGCAGACATGGAGCAGTTCCACGCTGTTCAGTATCGGAGGAACAACTGGAGCACGGGGAAGAGGCCCACAGTTGCTGGCAATGTCAGAGGACAGCCATCGGCTCAAAGGTTCAAGCCTACGGGTGCGAACGCTGTTCAAGTGGTAGGAAGACCAGGGAATACTTGGGAGAGACCTCCAGTGACTTGTTTCGATTGTGGAGAGACATGCCACTACAAGTCTCATTGCCCCAAACTGCAGGATGTCGTCCGTAATGGGCCATCTCAGCAGACTGGAAAGAAGCCGTACCAGCAGGGGCGAGTATTTGCCTTGACTGAAGCGAACGCTAATGAGGTGGATCACGTCATCACTGTTATGTGGGAGGATGTTTAGGAGTGTTTTCTGTTGTCTCTTTTTCCCGTAAATTAGTGAACTGTTATATGACGAATGTATGTTGTGTAACAGGAGAACTTATTTTGAATGGAAAGAAAGTTGTTGTTTTGTTCGATACTGGGTCCTCTCATACTTTTGTATCACCTAAACTTGCTAAAGTTCTGGGAGTCGAACCGAAGATATTTTCAGGCAAGGTTTTAATAGTAGCTACTCCGTCAGGGGAGACTCTAACCACTGATCGGTACTATGCTGATTGCGAGATCGTGATTGGGAATAGAATTTTTGGGATCGATCTGATCGAGCTGAATGTTTTGGGAGTCAATGTTATCATTGGCATTGATTGGATGTCGGTGTACAGTGCAAACATCGAGTGCAAGACCAAGAAAGTAACAGTGAAGGCTCCAGGTGGACCTGAAGTCATTTTCCAAGGAAAGAGGAGATATTCAGATTTGGTTGCTGCTATCAGCCAGAAGAGAGAGATTCCTGCAGAGGTGCAGTAGATTCCTGTGGTTCGGGATTATCCGACTGTGTTCTTGGAAGATTTTCCTGGGTTACCCCAACATTGTAATGTGGAGTTCAGCATCACTATTCAGCCAAGGAGTGCACCTATTTCCAAGGCATCGTATAGGATGGTGCCTATGGAGCAAGAGTTGTATGCCAAGTTGTCCAAGTGCGATTTCTGGAAATCTGAAGTGGCGTTCCTAGGTCACATCCTTTCTAAGGAGGGAGATGCAACTGATCCTCAGAAGATAGAGACAGTGAGAGATTGGGCAAGGCCTACTACAGTAAAGGAAATCAGGAGTTTCCTTGGATTAATTGGATATTATAGGAGATTTATCTAGAGCTACGCTCAGATAGCCGTGCCGCTCACTGGTCTGACAAAGAAGAATGTGAACTTCAAGTGGACCGAACAGTGCGAGGCAAGCTTTCAGGAGTTGAAAGAGATGCTGACTACTGCACCCATTTTGGCTTTACCTAGGGTAGGTGTTGAATATGATGTCTACAGCGATGCTTCACATCGTGGGCTTGGTTGTGTCTTAATGCAAGAAGGGAAAGTAATCGCTTATGGGTCTAGGCAACTAGAACTGCATGAGAAGAATTATCCGACTCATGATCTGGAGTTGGCTGCGATTATCTTCACCTTAAAGCAATGGAGGCATTATGTGTATGGTGAGAAGCTGAACATGTACACAGACCATAAAAGCTTAAGTACATCTATCAGTAGAAGGATCTGAACCTGAGGAAAAGGAGATGGTTGGAGGTACTTGAGGACATTTTTTCGGAGATTAAGTATCATCCTGGGAAGGCTAATGTTGTTGCTGATGCACTTAGCCGCAAGAGCAGTCTGGCGAGTTTGACTCAAAGGCAGCTGGCAGAGGAGTTGGATTAGGCTGGTTTTGAAGTCGTTCTGCAGGGCTTGGGATCATATTTAGCTCAGTTGAGGCTTCAACCGATGCTGAATGAAAGGATTAATGCAAGTTAGAAGGAAGATGCAGAGATTCAGAAGATGAAGGAGCAGGTTGGTGCTGGCAAGTTGCCCTTCAAATCAGGGATAAAGTGCTGTGGTTTGGAGAGAGGCTGTGTGTTCCGGATCAGTCGGACTTGAAAGAAAGTATTCTTCAGGAGGCACATGCTACTATTTTGTCTATACATCCCGGGAGTACCAAGATACATAAAGACATTAAACAGCATTTCTGGTGGTCAGGTTTGAAGCGGGATGTGGCTGAATTTGTATCGAGGTGTGAGATTTGTGAACAAGTCAAAGCCAAGAATTAGAAACCCGGAGGTCTATTGCAACCGTTACCTATTCTGGAATGGAAGTGGGATAACATCAGTATGGATTTCATCACGGGTTTGCCTAAGAGTCCTAAAGGCAATGATGCGATTTGGGTCATAGTCGATCGACTAACCAAGTCCGCTCACTTCAAGGCAATGAAACTCACTGCTTCGATGGACAAGTTGGCTGAGCTGTATGTTGGTGAGATTGTCAGCCTTTATGGTGTTCCGTATACCATTGTGTCGGATCGAGATGCGCAGTTTACTTCACATTTCTGGAGGATTCTTCAGACAACTTTGGGTACCAAGATAGATTTCAGCATTGCTTTTCATCCCCAGACCGATGGGCAGACCGAGAGAGTCAACCGTATTCTTGAGGACATGCTTCGATGCTGTGTGCTAGATTTTGGAGGCAGTTGGGAAAGGCATTTACTTTGGTGGAGTTTGCCTACAATAACAGTTTTCAGACTAGCTTTGGGATGGCGCCGTACGAAGTTTTGTATGGTAGGAAGTGCAGGACGCCTGTCTGTTGGTTCGAAGTTGGGGAGCGTCAGATGTTTGGGCCTGAGATTGTGCAGCAGATCTCTGAAAAGATTGATCTGATCAGGAAGAGGTTGGTGGAGGCTCAGAGTAGGCAGAAGAGCTATGCAGACAACTGGAGAAGGGACCTTGAGTTTGAGGTTGGTGACTTTATCTTTCTGAAGGTATTGCCCAGCAAAGGCGTGATCCGATTCGGCAAAGGTGGAAAGTTAGCCCCGAGGTTCATAGGCTCGTATAAGATATTGAAAAGGATCGAAAAAACTGCTTACCGACTTGAGTTAGCGGAAGAGTTGTCTCAGGTGCACAATGTCTTTCATGTGTCTATGCTGAGAGGTTACATTCCAGATCCAAGTCATCATTTTCTTGAAGTGCCAGAGGGTTTGTAGTTGGATCTGAGTTACATTGAGCTCCCAGTTGAGATTGTTGATTGTCGGGAGAAAGTCTTGAGGAATAAGATGATACCGATGGTCAAAGGTAGTCTGGAGAAACCAGTTGGTTGAAGAGGCTATTTGGGAATCTGAGGAGAGGATGATGAAGGATCATCCTGAGCTCTTTGCTTGATTGTATTTTCTTATTGTGTTTTGTTTTCTCACTCTTTAATTATAGTTCCGGGGACGGAACTATTCTAAGGAGGGAGTGTTATAATATCCTAAAATTTCATTTTTATAAAAATATTGTTTTTCGCGTGTGGTGCACGTGCAAATTTCATGTGTATATTATTTATTTATTTTATATATAAGATTTCATTTTAGTATGAACAATTATTTTCCTTTATTTTTTCTAAAAGCCTATGTCTAAAGCCTAAAACACTATTTATTTGTTTTAGCCCACTTTAATTAATTATTAATTTGTTGTCTTGGCCCACAAGCCTAAGCCCACTAATTGTGAAGCCCACCAATTTAATAAATCAATTAAATGGTCACACTTGTCATGTAGAGACAAATGGTGAACATTTTGATTAATTAAATTGTACAAACTTCTAAATTGGGGTACTAGGTGGCACGTGCGGTGCACGTAGTGTGCAATGCACACTATATGGTGGCCGGATTGTGCATGGGTGATGGGAGAGTGGATTTGTGTGCATGGGTAGTTTATTTGTGTGTGGGTGGTTGCTACAACTTCCTCTCCTATCCTAGCCCTCCATTCTACAACTATCCAACAAATCCTAGCCCTCCAATCTACTCTAAAAATAGTATAAATACCCCCCTTCATACTTGTATTCTACACTAAAGCAAATATTAAAAGGAGACATTATATAGGAGATATATACATATTAGTGTGTGAGTGTGAGTATATGTGTGTACACCCCCATTGGAGGCCGGCCATCCCTACATTGGTGCTCTCGGTTTTTGGCAAGGAGCAAGGAGAAGAGTTCGTGCATTGCAATCTAGGAAGAGAAGGCACTCGCTCGCAATCTAGGAGGCTCTAGGGAATTTTCTTAATTGGTTTTCTCCAAAAGGTGTGTGTTTCTCATGACTTCTAGAGTAGAAATCAAGCTAGAAAAAGAAATTGAATTATTATTATAAGCTACTAGTTGAAATGAAATACATACTTGTCTAATTAGAAGAAGATTGTTAATTAGCAAATGTGTGTTGATTGATTACTAGAGTTAGTGCCTATGAGTAAAAGTATATGTTTCTCATTGTTATAAACATTAGAATGCATGTTGATTATGTTAAATTTCAATTATGTGACATTCGCTAGTAAGAAATTGAACCATGCTTTTTGATTAAAAATGCCAAAGTAGAATAGTGTGTTAAAATTGAATTGATCGAATTGTTTGTTAATAGATGTAATGAATTTTCCTATTGTGATATTTGTCATGTGGAAGATTTGAATAAATGAAAAAGAATGTCTTTTCGCATACGAATAATTAAAGGTATCATGTGTAGATTAATTAATAAAAAAAAAAAAGTGGAAGTCTTTACTCACTTATAAAGTTAATTTTGTGCTCAAAAAAATATTTTAGTTATCAATGTGTAAGCAAACATCATTGTAATGAATTTTGTGCAAAAAAATAATCTTTGATTAGGAACAATTATGTAATAGTTTTCAAATGTCGAAATAGTGTTCATAATATGCAATCTAAGGCTAAATACATGTTTTAAAAGAGGGGGAAATAGCTTTAAATATACTGGTATGGTTAAAATAAATGTAGGTTTATTCTGGAAATTATTGTTTTCAAAGGAGGAGAAAAAGAGACAAATTCGTTTTGAAAATTTTGAAATTTAGTTTTGAACAGAGAGTAAAGTCAAAACCTATTTTATTTATTATCAAATCGATATGTTCACTTAGACCAACTGGTCGGAAGAGATTTGAGTCGCTATAGTATCGGAGGTCTCGGGTTCGATACCGCGGCTCGGTTTTATTTTTTTTGGTTAAAAATCCAGATCGCCGAGAACAGAAACATAGGGCTTTTAATCCCTAATTATATCGCCTTGCGGCTGTGGCGCTTTGGTCTTGTGCGCTGTCTGCCTCACCGCTGGTCGCTAGTTCGAATCTTGGTGGGTTTGGAGTTTAGAAAAAATATTTTCTGGGATTTTTGAAATAAAAATGGACTTTTAAAATAGAATA